>JAPYZC010001518.1:0-18686 GCA_030522665.1 Ichneumoninae sp. A BG-2022a | reverse complement strand
ACGACGCAGCGCCGAGTCAGGTTCGAGCATGTTCGATCAGCAGCCTGTCGGTTCGAACATCGAGCTGCTCGAGTATGCCAAGGCTCGTGCACATCCCTAATAAAATATAAACACAGACAAAGTCTTCAACAATACAGATTTAACAAAGGTATTGCATGAGAAGTAGCCATAAAAAATAGCACAGTGGAATAGCTGAGTTATAAAAATAATTTTTCGATTATTCCCTGCAATTGTTAATCAAAATACAAAGGCAAAGCTAATCAGAACATGACCCTGAAGATATCTACATGACATTAAGTTTCATCTTTGACAAGTTTCTATCCGTGCACGGCTTTAGGAAAAATAAAAAAACAATTGTTCATTTATAAAATTTTATTCTCCAAGTGAACTTCCTCGAGCAAAGTTTGTCCGATGCAAAATAGAGCAGTTATAACTTGATGGAATTTGGTCTCAGGCAGATATTTTCAGGGTCATATCAGAACGATATATTGTCCCGTATTGCCGCTCACCTTGAGAACCCTCGAAACACCACGTTGCAAGTTTATGTTACAGTCTGTTTTACCACTACTTTACGGTTCTCCGAGTCCGTTTAACAGCCACAAGTTGCTCACGCTACGTACTAGTATGATCACTCTTAACTCGAATGGGCTGGTCATCCAGCATGAGCTCGTGACGACTGTTGACAACTTGAAGAGCTTCGGACCTGCACTTGAACGCGATGACGAGAGGGCCAGGATGTACACGATAACCAGACCTTACGCTGGCCAGCAGTGGCACCGATGCTTGCACGTGATAACGGCGTCGGCCAAGTAGGGCGAAAAGCTCTAGTGTTGAGCAGAGTGTGAAGGACATTGTTCGGCAGCTCTTACACCCAGAAAAAAATTATTTGACGGCTACCGTTAATTTTACTTAAACCAAATAAACGGTGTTTTTAAATAAACCAAATAAACCAAATAAACTAACTAAACGGTGTTTTTAAATAAACCAAATAAACCAAATAAACCAACTAAACGGTGTTTTATAAATATTTTTTTCTGGATGTATGATTTGAAAGTATGATGAGTAATTGTATCAGAACCCTGAGATTATTCGTCGAATAATTTTGGGCACTCTCGTGCGAGATAAATTCATTTCTCGCAAGCTTCCGATGAATATCGACAGCGCTTATTCTGTACCGCCCCAAACATGTTTTTCGTGTATATGTTTGGGCGAATCTTTTAGTCATATTTTTCGATGAGGCGTCGTTTCGTTTTTCTCAAGTCTTTACTTTTTTTCATCCCTTATTGTGCTTCGCCGAGTCTGAAATCTCACGGGGAAACTCGACTAACCTGGCGTATATACATGACGATGATAAAGTATAGATGTATTGTGTGGCAATAATCCGAAAACGATCGAACTCGATCCGGTTCTCGTTTTCTCGAACTATATTTCTCAACGCGTTCGAGTACAGTGGTGCGAGAGCCCGAGCTTCATTTCACTCAGAGCACAGGCTCTGTCTCTTTCACCCTTTTCACTCTCTTCCGTAACTCGATATCTGTGTGCTAGGTACTTGGTGAAAGACAAACGCGGGTCGAGAAAATAACGCTATCCGGAAAATTGAAGAGAAATCTCGTTCGCACTGAGAGCCCTTTCACGTACGGGAAATCGAATAGTTCGACGTCTCGTGCGATTCCTTTATTGTTTCACCCGAAGTGGTCCCTTTTTTTATCAATTTATTTGTTTCAAATCCGGAAACGTTTGCGAAATGAGTGTATTCGCAATAGGGGCTGCTTTCGTATCGAACAAACAATATACAATATTTTTCAGGATCTTCTTGCCAGGGACACGGTCGGTTAAGTTAGTCTTTGCGAATTATGTTCACTTCGCATAAGTTTCAGAGAAATGAGAGGGAATTGAAAACACTTCTCGATGGTATAAAAATCTGAAAAAAATCAAGCGTATTACACATGCTGAAAAAATTAATTTTGCATAATATATAATTCCAAAATGTTATTAATAAATTGATGTAAAATAATATTGTTCAACAAATTACCCGGCAACTTAATTTTTTTCCTTAAAAATTATCCGTTTATTTTTCTGAATACGTATGAATTTTTGCACAATTTTTGTTAATCTTTGAAAATCGCGTTTTTCTACGTTTAAGCTGCGAAAAAACGCAATTTTCAAAGACTACAAAAAATTCTGACAAAATTCATACATATTCAGAAAAATAAACGATTATTTTTATGAAGGCAAATAGTTAAGTTGCCGGTTAATTTGTTGAATAATGATTTTTATCTTCAATTTTTTATAACAAAATGGAATTATTATTTCACAAAAACAATCTTTGCAGCCCCTCCCATAAACTTGTTTTTTTTTCAGATTTTAATCCCATCGAGAAGTCTTCGAAATTTTCTCTGAAAGTCACGATGTGCGGACTATTCTAATAAACAACGAATTTGTCTCGTTTCGTTGACTACACTGCATTGCTCTATAGTTCTGCTTCGCCTATTTCGATCTCCGTGTATTGAACGAATCCAGGTATTCGATTGTATCTCTCCCAGTTTTACGGGACAGATGCACTGAGCGTTCTGAATGGGCTACGTACTGGGCAGTGACCCTTCGTCGAAAAGGAGAATCTACCCGGTACTAAGTCGGTCGAATGGATCCAATTCTGCAATGATTGTCAGATAAAAATAGCTTTTATTTTTGTTTAAGTTTTATCTCCGATCCATTAACGATGTGTTATTTTTATTATTACCGTTCACACTCTATTCTCTCCATCTGTTTAGGCTGAGCTCCATTGCTTTTACGGAAATTCAGTGGAGGTTCACGAATATACTGGCAATAATGGTACTTCTCTCTCAGACGCCGTTCCCTGAATGTTAATTGACGCAATGAAACTGGCGAAACGTTGCTAGCGCACCAGACTTTTTTCCATTTACAGCTGACCGTTAACGAGATTAACGGGACTGTTTATTGACCAGACTCGTCTCTTCTCAATCTATTTTGGTATTTCCACCTCCCAACGTATCTCGTCATCCTCTCCCAGCTCCCGCAGGCTTGTTCGTTTCGCGTGTATCGTTTTTTTTTTCTTTCTCTTCGTTATTGCTCGGCGAGCCGAGCGCGGGGCCAACTCAGCCATCATTTACGATATCGTAAATTGATAATTAGATTCTCCGGGCTAAATTGATTTGGTCGGCGGCTCGCGGTCGAATGGGCTGAGGCCGTTGGCCCTCCAGTCTTCCGCCGCATCGGATCGAAGCTTCCCGGATCGTTCCTCAATATTTTGCTCCCGAGGATCCCCGAGCCTTTCAAAGGAACCCTCTCGACGAATCAATGGTGATTTAATTAAAGATTATTCCTTAAAGAAAATTAAGATTAATCGCGCAAAATGTTGGCTCGCCGCCCAGCGGCCTGCTCGGTGCTCCCTTTTACTATCATCTTTCCTTTCTATCACTCTTCTTCTCTTTATCCGTCGAGGTTCTCTTCGCGCAGGGGCAGCTCTTCTTACGGCGAACGGCTGTAATTATTCCCAAGGCGTCGTTCGTAACACGTCGCTCCCGACGTCTCGGGAGGCTTTTGTCGAGAGCCCAAACCCGATACCCAAAGAATGGAAACGAGGTCAGCCTCGCAAGGAACACCCCAAAGTTTCAGATCTCTTTAGAAAAAAGGGCCAAAACGGAGGAAAATTGTGAGATAGGGATTTACAAAAGCTTCGCACCTACACGCAGCCTCAGGTAAATATGGGGCTTTCCGTAAGTAGGGGAGAGCGGGGCAAAATGGGATAGGGAGAACAAAACTCAATTTTCCAATAATTTTAGGATGCCCCATTTGGTCCCAACGATACATCAACACTTTTCAACCCCGTTTTGCCCCGCATCATCGCCACCATCCACAGATTACTGGAAAATTGGGTTTTGCCACAATAACCCGTTTTGCCCCGCTCTCCCCTATAGATGACGGCGTGGTTAAGACGTTACAATGACGATGTAATACATACATATTAGGGTGTTTCTCAAAAAGGACAGTTTTAAAAAATGTTTCCTCCCATCCTGTTAAAGTATATATTTCGAACTCAAATTGAACCTCATGAAAGGCAGTCCCTAACAGAAAAATCCTAAGAGGTGCCGCATTCAAGGTTTGTTACCCTCAGAAAAATAATTTATTTGTCTGGCGCCCCGCAAATAAATATTTACTTGGTTTAAATATTTATTTAATTTCAATAAATATGTATTTAAAACAATAAAAATATTTATTGGAACCAATGAAATATTTATTTCCGGGTGCCCGACAAACTAATTTTTTTTCTGGCTGCCATTTTCCCACCGAGTGTAATAAATATATATTCACTAAAAGTAAGGATTTATTTGAATAAAATAAATGATTTGCGCGATACCCATAAAAAAATGTATGTTTCTGTGTGTGCTCGTTGGTGCCCTGCTGACATAATGTATCTACGTTTAATCATCTCACGCCCTCGATTCTTTGCGGTAACATATCGACACTATACTTTCGCGCGATTTTAGAGGAATATTTCTTTGGTCCCTACAATAATGCAAGACAGGGATGCAGTAACCTGGTGGTGGTCTTTGGGTTCAACGCTCATCTTGTATGTACTCCCCCATCGGCTTCGAGTATACCGTTCCCAGGCAGACGGAGCGGTTGGAGAATCGAATCGAGCGAGGGAACCAAAATAAAAAGATAGCCGTTGGTGCGGACGCGGCGGTCGGGGTTGAAGCGGAAAGATTGGAGTGCATGTCGACTCCTAAGAGGGCTCCGCCCTGGTATAGCATATCTAGGGTTGCAGTGGGCGACGCAACAAGAAACCTCGGACTATCTTTTCCTTCGGTTCTCCGCCTTCGTTTTTTTGTCGGTGCTGTTTGTTCTCTCATAGGGAAAAGGGGATTTCGGTGTGGGGGCGGCGAGGGGCAGCGAAGAGGTTGCACAGTATCGGTGTAGGTACAGACTCATTGCATAACCGTGTAACAAAAGAACAAACACTCGCGTCCTGTTCCTCGATGAGGATAAGTCTCGAATCCTCGAGTCTAGTCTCGGGAGCGTCCTTGCCAAACGCTTTACTTGGACCATCCATTCTTATTTTGTCTCCACTACTTCACCACTTATATTACCGTCTTTCGGTTGTCCTTTCACTCGAATCCCACTCTAATTTATTGGTAACAAATTATAAGGGATGTGTACGGTCAAGCGAGGATTTCATATTATAAGATTTCATAGAATTTATCAATGGATAGCAATGTTTCGATATAATAATGGTACTTTTTTTAATGCACTTTTCGCGCCTGTAAGGTGTGAGGAAAATTGTGCTTCTTAGCAAGACGTGCGAGAATACAGGCTATGCATGGGCACAAGCGCACCACTTACAACACTTTCGCATACTTCCGCGACCTTTTACAGGCACGAAAAGCGTAACTTTTCGTGCATTTATTGTCAGTGTTATTTATATGACAAGGACGTAGAAAGAGAGTTCGTCGAACGCGGAATTCAAGCGAGTCGGCTTCCCCTTTCGACACCCTGCCATTCTAGTATATTATGCCACAAGGGAGGAAAGTGCGTTTTTTTCACCGACGTGTGAAGTTTGATGAGAAATTTACACGGGGTGAAAATTCACTTCCTCCTGACTGACATACGCTATTTTTTGCCCGACTATGCTAAAAAGTGGCCACATTTCTATGCGTGCAATGGAGATAGAAAGTGGCCCGCTGCAATACTTTTCGACCCGCTGTAGCTACTTTTCCGCCCGTTACGTTACTTTTCCGCCCGCTGCGTTATTTTTCGGCCCGCTGCGTTTCTTTTCGGCCTGCTGTTCAAGCATCGACAACTTGTGGATTTTTAAGCGTAGTTTATTTTAATATGAACTTTTAGCATTGTCGGGCAAAAAAAATATTATGTGAGACGCACAGAAAAAAGCCGGACTGCTCGAGCGGAAGGCGAATGATGCCTTCTTTCCAACCGAATGTCTTCTTTTTCGTACGAGTGTCACATACTGCTTTTGTATAAAGTGTACAAAAAATCTTTATTTTTATTCTTGTAGATTGGCTAAAGCGAAATGAGAAGGGTAGGTTGGGAAAAGAAAACTAAATAAAAATAACACTGGGATGTTAAAAAAGTGCACGAAAAGTAACTAGAGTGATTTATGCATGCGCAGTATTTTTCTCGCACGCCTTACTAAAAAGCGCCACTTCCGCCACGCGTTATAGGCGTGAAAAGGAAAATTTTTTGTACATGATTTAAAAAGAAATCGATTTTCTCGATCGTGATTTTATTTTACTCAGCGTCCGAATCTCATGGACGAAAGTTGTGCGGTTTGGAACGAATAGCCGTACGAAATTGTGAACAAAACACACAGGGGTTCGTGTGTGCTTCATCCCGCCGTACAGAAATGACATTCGTTACTTTCGCAACTCGCTAGAATTGCCTGTATGTTCACCCCAGATGCAGCTCCGTGTTCTTTGCAACCTATACTGTATATACGTACACCGCAAAAGTGGAGAAATCGAGTTTGGGGCTGCGGCGGCAGGAAAGATTGAGACGGTTGCACTACCTCTGCGAGGCCTTTTACGTTTTCGTTTTCCCTCGTCCCCTCATAAGTACAACCCTCTCGAACACACTCACTAGCCCTCATACTGTCCCTCTACTTCGTTGCATTCTCTTTCCCTCACCTCGATTTCTATTTCCCGAACCACACCCCTGTATTCCTCATTCGAGGGTCGGAGGACCGGGAGTCGGGCGGACCGAGCGACGGAAAGGAAAGGGGATCTAAAGCACGTGCGAGAGTCGAAGGTCAAGTGGCGGTGGTATTGCTGCAAGATCGCTCCTCTATTTCGCACCGCTTGGTTTGCTGGAAACCGAGATCCCTCTTTCCTTCTCTTCCTCCTGGTCTAGTTTGCACTATGACCCCTTCTATGCTCTCACGCGCTCCACCTCTCTGATTCTAGAATACATGCGATACCAAAGTTCCCATACTTGGACCCTTTCTCCGACACGATCTCTCCCTCTCACCCTATCTCGCCCTATCTCGCCCTCTGTCTTTCTCTTTTGCTTCTTCGCGGATATAGGAATCGAGTTCGCCGACTCGCGAGGCAATAAGACGACGGTGTGCACCACCTGGTTCCAAGTGTTATGAGACCTCTCCTGATCGCACTTCTGTCTTACACCTACCCTCGCTCCATATCACACGCGTCCTTATCCTAGCCGCCCTGCAGTGCCAAGCCAGCCCTGGCTGGCCCGGTGCCGGGCGTGCAACCCTCTCGGTCGACTTCTTCGCTGCTGCCAATGGTGCCCCAACCCACCGGTCCGCTTTCTCGCCCGCCACGCTCTGAACCCATGCGGCCACGGCAAGTCCCATTACCACCCCCTTCGTTCCCACTCGAGACTCTCGCTTCGGACGAGGATGGGCAAGGTGGAATACCTCTCGTATGTAGTGCAGATGGTGCCCGCTGTGTGCTTCCCGACTCCGTGCCGACACACTCATCTTGACTCGTGCCGGAGGCTGGGAGCGTTCTTGCTGGAAAGGCCGGAGCAGCGAGAGACGATAAGAGGAGCGGGACGGTGGTTGGACCGAAATACCGAGAAAGAAAACTCATGAGCGACATTCCACGGAGACAATCTTGCTTATTCGAAGCTCGCCAAGCACGCCTTGAAATCAGGGCGTGTATTGCGAATTTTTTTGTCGAATTTTCCAATCTTGATTGCATGATCCTCGTTCGATGATAGATATATGTACATGTACCAAATTAATCGATAGGTATATTCTCGATATCGGTTGAGGGGCATGCAAAGAAGTTAGATCTGGCTTGTCATAGGGTAAAATTGGTGAATATGGCCCACCTCGATTAACACGTAAATCAATGATATATGGACCGGGCCATATTCCCCACATTTACCCTATTTATAGAAAAAAAAGTTACCGCACATTCTTCTGTCATATGTTTACACTCGCAGAAGGATCCGATAGAAATTACCACAAATCTGGTAAAAACTGAGGGAACTTTTAAGTATATGGGAACTACGGCGACAGCCTGGCAAACATTCGCATTGAACTGAACACATGCTGGTAGAAAATATGGTAATTTTAGCTATCGCAGATATTTATAAGTTCTTCTTACCCGAAAATATATTAGAAGAAAGTTGGACACAATGTGTCACTTTTTTTCTTATCAATTATTACTTTTTGGAGAATAGTATATTCCAAAAAATTCCTTTCATAATCGATTTCTATGAACTTCTGGCCATACATTAAACCGGATACAATTACTGCCAAAAGATCAACGATATTTAAATAATTCGATTAAAAACGGTCGCGTAGTGGCACATTGTACCGCACCAGTAGGGTACAATGTGTGAGGTAGGTGGGCTCAATGTGTCAAGTGATGCAAAATGTGGAGACAATGAGTCAAGTGAGTACTCTTCTGTTTTGAGATTAGACAGCCGAGCCGCAAGCTTCCGATGGCGCCTAGCCGTCTCCTTTGTTCGCCGTTATTGTTCCTGTACGTTTAACACGAAAAAAATAAAAAATAATATTCTATACTTGAACTCAATGTTGCAGTGATATTGTATGCTAATAACATCTAGAAATGACACATTGAACACCACAACTTAGTGACAAATTGTATCCCAGTATCGATAAAAAAGATATTTATATTCAAAATTAATTCTGTATTGAACTAAATATACAGTCCATATTACATCGGGCGACCCACAGATAATGAATCTGTTTATTATGACCGCAAACCCGAACTGCGTAAAAAAGTGGTACAAGCTTTTACATTTTTCTTAAGAACGAAACTTTTTTTTCCAGAGGCCCAAATCTGTTATTATTTTTTTATTTTTTCACGAGCTGTCATCTAAGTTTTCTTAGATCTGACAAAACTCAATTTAGCCCCACGGCCCAACACAATAAATTTCTAATTTATGCACCACCAACCTCTGAGAAATTGATCGTGGCTCACCGTGTCCCGTGACACATTGTGTCTTACTCTCCCCTAGTCGGTGGCGTCGCGATCGCGCACCATTCGTTTTACGTTTGTAAGCTATACGGGCCTATTATGTCGATCAAATTTTTTTTTTATGTATACAAACACAAAAAAAATTGATCGACGAAATTCTCTTCTTTTATCCACGAAATTCTTAATTTTACCCACGAAATTTTTTTGCCGGGTATGCAAAATTTAGCCAACCCGCCTCTGCAAAAAATTACCATATGGGTTGGGTAAAAATCGCTATGGCCCCTGCGAAATTTTATATATATAGCTAGCGATGGCGCCGGTGTGCCATGTTGCCTGGTCAAAAATTACCATACGACTCGATAGTTTTTCCGAGATCCTTCTCTCAGCGTAACAATATAATATAACGTATGTGTGCGTAGATTTCAGGCGGATACGATAATACCGCTTCGTGGTATTCTCGATCACGGTTAAAGCTTGGAAGTCCACGTTCGATGGTGGCGGTGTGCGAAGTCGGGTGTGCTTTGGTAGTGACAATCAAAATGGTGAACCCCATCGGTGGGTGTTGGCTCTCTCAATGTGTATTCCCAGATTAAATACATTTACGGAGTGAATGGCCAACGTAGTCGCTCGTACAAGAGCCCGATTGTGGGGCAGTGTGTAAGCAAGCCAGCAGGTTGCCCAGGCACACAAGCCCGGGACATCGCGGACCGTTGAACCGATAGGCTCCGACAGCCGAAATCGCGTTGCGGAAATGGTAATGCGGTCGATAACGTCGTTGACAGGACGAAATACTCGGGGTTTGGAGAAGAGGAGGTATACGGTAGCGTCAACGTGACATAGTTTATATACAGATATAGCGTGTCCGTAAAGTATATGTACATCCTAAACTAAGGCCACTATGAACAGGATCACCGGTCGCTGTTTCGACACGGCGGTGCATCGGCGGAAAGTACTCCTTCCACGCGTTGCTCTCTTCCCCCCATGCACCTCGATCGTGTAGTGTACACACGATAGACGTTTGCATTAGCGCGATACGGAACTCGAATACGCCGACAAGCTACGTCCCCCTTTACCCGCGTCGCGCTCTATACCTCTTTAACTACGTGGGGTTTGTAGTCCACCGACACCGATACTCCACCCTATACTCTCCGTTGCCTCTCCACCTTGCAAGCGTTAACCGTTCGCATAAAATCAGTTTTCGGTATAGCCCATCCGATACGAGAGTATAATCCCAGCATGCTGTGATTAAGTTTTGCCTTGGCGACGACGATTAAGCTAAATATATATCGCATAGAGTTCCCGAATTAATCCGTTTGGTGTGGGAGTCATTGGACATTGATTTCTTAAATTTTTTACTGAAAAGTGTGGCTCAAAGTGCCGCTGAAAGTTTGGCTTTTGAAATTAAATCATACTTTTTCCAGATCAAGTTCAAAATATCGATGAACGTTTCGCAATATAGCCGAATATGGCTTCGTCTTAAATTTAATTTAAAAAAAGACTGCTACGTACTGTTGAAAAAAACGAAGTATGTAACAAGTTTCATATTTCGCTGAACTTTTCAGTGCGAGAGTATGAAGTCAATTTTGTGAAGACAAAAAGTTCAGTAAATTATGAAGCTGGTAAGATTTTCATTTCATCTTCCGTTCATAGCAGTCGGTTTTTTTGGGTGCTTGCGAGAAAGACATACTTGACTATGATATACTTATTGATAATTTGAAATTGATCTGGAAAAAGTGGGCATTTTTTTTAAACGCCATGCACAATAAAACTCCAATCTGAAAGATCAATACCTAGTTACTCCTATACGTAAAAACGTTTAGGCCGGTTTGTACAGAGTAGATCATACGTATTGCATAAATCGTATTTTTTTTACTTTGAGAATTCGTTGAATACTTGTACATAGTAACACTTCTTTTTTAATTCCTTGCATAATTATAATAAATGATTCAGCCGTTAAGCGAGTCAGACCCCAATAGTGCCTTCGACTCTCGTGAATCAAATTGATGAGAAAAAAAAATTGGAAATGAAATAATAAAGATGAAAAAAAGACACGTCAATTAGTTGTTTATTTTCGTTATTCTATGATTTTCTTATGATTTATCTATGTTTTTGTTACAGGGGTCCCGCGAACATTTTCGGCTAGGCCTTTCCGAGGAGGTTGGTTCGTTTGTTTGGTTTGCAAATTAGGATATAGTCTGTAGATTTTTTTCTCTATACTATATATATGGATTATATATATATATATAAATATGTATATATATATATATATCCTCTATCTTCCTCGAACCTTTCTCTCTCTAACGAAATCTCAATAATATTGTATCTACTATACCCGCTGACTTTACAACAACCGACTTTCTCATTGCATCGCCTATCTCTATATGTCTATCGCCTCTATCTATCACTCGCTCTCGACTCTCGGTCATGCTACATACGCCACTCAGCATCAGTAATGACCGACAGCCACCTACATACCACTGCCAAAGAATATCACATCCACCTCCCTTAATCCTAATCGTCCAATTGCTCTGGAACTATTACTCCACCCTCTGGATTTCTCTTTCGCTATTGTCTCTATTAATAAGTAATATACTAATACAGACAGATGAAAAAAAAAAAAAAAAAAAAAAAAAAAAATGATAATAATACCTACGATAACACTACACGTACAATACTATTTTGTTGTTAGCTGCAATGTGTGACTCACTAGAACTCCGATGTAACGGGAGATTATATATATACATATATATACGTATTATAGATTGTCCCTTCACCGAACGTTTTGTAACCTATATATAGCATATTAGACGATCGATGTTTAGATGTGTGATCATATATTTTGTGTGATGTGTCTACACGAATTCCCACTACCATTTCCTCCGGTCCTCTCGGTTTGGTAACGGGACGAATTTTGCATTTCACATCGCACAGCAACCTTTCTCTCGTTGTCGTTCCGTCTGCTTAGCTCGCGAGAGACGAGAGTATCGAATCGCGGGTACCACCCCTGTCGACCCACCCCTAGACGTGATACAGGAGAACGCCGACTTGCCCGACGACGTCTGTCGTCGGCATGTTTCACAGACGCCCTCGCGGCCACCTGTCGATATAGTATCACGGGAAAGGAATCTCGCCCCCTTGACGTATACTTCACAGAAGTCTCTTATACATCGTCCTCTGCTTCTGCTTGGATCCTCGATGATTTCCCCCCCTTTACTCCATAGCGAAACACGGAAAAGATTTTATCGACGTATTCGAGTCTGATATGAAAATTCAGTGCGAAGAAGGAAACTCAAAGGTAGGAAATAAATCCTCGATAGCCATAATCCACTGCTTGTCGATCCATGACGCTGTACCATTTCTGTGTATATATAATGTATTTATCTACTGTATTTCAGGAATTTATCATTTCGTGATGTGTCCCTAACTCCGCGAATGAAGGATGTGATAGATGAGTACCAAAAATTGCGTTATGCGCACGTAAGAATTATAAACTTTTTTTCTTGGGCCAATGTATTGAAGAATTGACATACAATTGTTATGCCGATTGGTTGGAACTTCTGGAAAAATTGCAATTGGATTTGCCCATCTTTTTCTCATAGAGGAAGCGATGCTTGTAATAGAATATTTAAATGGTCGAAATGTATCGCAATATTTATTGTAAAAATTCGTTAAATGAAATGATCGTAATTTGTCGGTACGAAGACATTTCTCGTGTTTTGTCCCAGCTGACGATAAGTTTGCAATCAATTTTAGTCCTAGCGCGATATTGGATGTAGAAATTCGTACCAGGCGTAAAATACACATTTTTGAAACATTTCAAAATCCAATAAAATTTAAACGGCTAAATTCATCTTCGCCAAATGTTATACCAAGCATTATGCAGTGTTCATCAATTCACCTTCCAAATTTGAGCTCACTAGGTCCATACTTGAATTGGAGCATTTTTCGTAAAAAAAACTCATAACTTCATAAAATCTACCTGCTTGGATACATTTCAGCTAAATTCAATGCTAAAGATCGTTGATCGATATATTAAATTTGTGGGCTCTTTTAAGATGATACCTCGATTTACAAAAGTTGCAGAAACCACGCCTTTTCTTCCAGAATGCAAAATCTCTTAAAATTTCGAATCGGCCATGATTTTTTATGAACATTTTAGTGACCACTTTACCTGCGTACCAAATTTCAACTAACTGCCTCAAACCGTTCACGAGTAACATCGATTATAGCACACGCGCATCCGGACGTCAGTTAAAAATCCCATTGACGATGTAGACCGTTTTAAGTATTCTAACACTAAAATCTCGGATAATAAATGAAAACAGCTTCCTTCGTGAGAAAGCAAAGGCGTGTTTTTTTTTCGAGATTTTGATATAAATTGTTGATAATGTTCCAGAATTGTCAATCTTGATTAAAAGGTAACCTTTTATTCCAGTATGTCATCAGGTGACCGCACATGTGCTCTAAGGTGAAAATTAGCGATGTATGCAAAAGATAGAGAGGAGCGAGTGAGAGGAAGAAGGAGATCGTACAAACTTTCTGTAGGCCGAGGCTACCAGTCGTTCATGCTAAAGGTCAGAATAATAGAGCCGCCCGCGCTGCATATTAAACGTCATTCAATTATTGCCAGCTCGTTGGATAGCCGGCTTGCGCTGACGAGCCCGCGGAGGCAAGATGCGTGCTCCAACGCACCTCTCGCCTGGTACCCGTTTGATCTATCCCCTCTCTTGCCTCCACCTCGGTGTTAATGAGCATCGCCACCTACCCTACTCAATTTGTATGCATTTTCAGCTAGAGAGTCAAGGAATATGAAAAAGGTGCAAAGTCATTTGTACATAACTTGCTCGTTTTTTTACCATTTTACGCAAAGCTTTTACAGTCGAGAGGCGTCTTCGGAATACACATATCTTCTATAATCATTCGGATGACCGGACGGATTCGGACGACGCCTCCCAATTGTAGCGAAAACGATTAATAAATGAATTGTAAAAAACAATATTAATTATTTAATATATTAATATTATATAAAATATCATTATTAATCAAAAACAATATTAATTTTTTATGTAATTAATTATTTCATCGTTTTTGAAGTTATTTTTTTACAAATATTTTTTTAATCGGGAGTTTTTTAAAATTTTTTTTCAATTTATGCTTTCTGATTACCGTATAGATTAATTTTTTGGCATTTATGAGATACAACATTCAGAAAGTTGTATCCGTGAGAAATGACCGATAGAAAGTCTTATTGGAAAAACACAAGATTAGAAAATTATATCGCAGAGAAATATCACTTTGCGAATATGAGGTTATTACAGCGATCCAATTTGAACTATAGAACTATAGAATTGTTTGTCGTTTACACTTTGACCGAGTTCAACCCACCACAGTATAGCACACAGCACTACAGCATCTTTATAGCAGACGACAATTAATCGCAAAGGCGATGGTCGATAATGACGGCCGCTTTTCGATAAATCTGGATAGGCTTTTGGCCAGTTTTTTCGAAGTTAGTTGTGGCTGTCTGTTATTTATCTCTTCAGACAAGCACTCGAGACATCGAAAACAAACAAAATCGGGGGGCCTCAGTGAAACGCATAATTCCAGTCTTTTTGCCTTAGCTGGCAGTCGGGAGTTAAAAATAGCTTCTTTTATGAGGAAGCAAAGAGGGAGGAAGAACAAATTCGAAGTAAATACGTTAAATTTATGAATAAAATATTGGTGAGAAAGTGAGATGACGAACGGGAGACCGAAAGAAAAGTGGAGGAGAGCGGAGATGCACAAGCGGGATGAAAAGTTTTCGTGCTTCGGGAACGAATGCGTTGGTAGGAAAAATGTTTGTAAAGTGAATTTTATGATTTTATGTTACGATATCCGAAGTCTGCGTTCTCAGGACCGTACCGTAGAAATACACGGGGAGTGCGGAAGCGTCAGTGAGAATGGCAAGAAGGAGACTTACATTGGATGAAAAAGCTGCGATGAATATAGGTAAAGTAAAGAACAGAAAAAAAGTGTGTGGAACGGATAGAGATGACGGGCTTTGGTGAGAGATGGAGACTGAACTCGGGCGTTTCTTCACAGATGCAAGAAGCAAGAGAGAGGAAAAGCTGTTGCCTGCGAGAGAATGGCAGATTTATTCATTTGCGAGGAACAAAATTTTGCGCCCAGGCCGCTCCGCTCCCCCGTTCTGCCCACCCTCCGTTTGCTGGATGAATGGTTCTCGTTCTCTGCTTTCTGGTACTTCGCACACTGCTCTCGTTTCCATTTGCTCCTGGTTGCACCTTCCATGTCTGCGACCGACCAATCCTGGCCATCGGAGTCCCCGAGTGTGTGTAGCCCGTCCGCCCCATACCGCATGACTTTTCTGCACACGCCGTGCCATCAACTTTCTCGATGAAAACTGCATTACCAAGTTTCGTAGCTGCCTAACTCAAGCAGGTATACACGGACCACGTATATACACGCTACCACCATACGAGCTGGAATTCCATCTCAGTATTATAGCACAGTATATATCCTGTGAGGGCATCCTTCCGTCTCGATAACCACCGTCGCTTTGGCGGACTGAACGTATTTGCTTCGATATTTCTCTCCCAAGTGCACGACAGGAGCCACTGGGAAACGTCTAGAAAGGAAGAGCGAGAGTGAATGCGTCGGCAAATAATTCAAAGAGAATTGCTGAAAATTTCAACCTCCGGATCTGCCGTAGAAGCTTCTTAAGCGGGAATCTCAACTACTCTGCCTCGGATACGCTAATGGAAGCGACACACAGGGCCAGTCCGGCATTGGCCAGTGTTTGCCAAACTTCGGCCAACACTGGTCCCGTATGCTATTCCCACCGGTCGACATACCTCCAGTGTTTCGATTTATCCAGCCAACCTTGATTACAATTGATTTTAACTTCACCGTGCTCTTAACCGTTGATCACTGTTGTTTTGTTCTAATTCCAAGCTACTCTTTTTCCGGTGTTACCCCTTTTGTCTTCTCGCTCTTTTGCGCTTTCCGATAACGACCAGCGGCGTGACCTCCGCATTGACCCTCTCACTTGCTCGCCATCCTCCGCCTTCCTCGAGCCACCCGGTTCCCACCCGCAGGGTCCCTTGTACATAGCCGTTCCACGTTTCCTCGGGGTTACGTGTTCCACGAACGAATACGTGATTTCATTTACGATACGAACTCACGATCGCTCCACATCCGCTGCAAATATGCCCTCGTCCTCTTCGCTACCACGCTACCACGCACCAGCATCAGCCAACTCCATCGGCACCCTTCCCTTCCGCGTTTGTCGAGGTCGCGAGGAACCCCCCGCAACCAATCCGCTTTACCCATCGAACCTCCGCTCGACTGTGCACGCTCGGCGTGTATATCTAACGAGAGTGTAAACTTTCAACCTTTTATGCTCGCCGAGTATCGTGCCCCGTTATAGTGGTAATCTACACTTCTCTCTTTTACTCACTTTCAAATAACGAACTACCGGCACCGCTTCAACGAGACCATGAGTATTGCGTAACTTTTTCCAATTAATCCTTCAGTTGCCGAATTGAGATGCACTCCACGCGAACCCCATCTGCAAATGGAATTGTTATGGCTACTCGATGGCCGCGTTAGAGCTCGGGTTAAATAAGATGAAGATCTAGAAGAATCGCAACGAAATTGGATTGAATCGGGAAAACTTATAATAATTGCACACTGTTATATCTTCGTCCGGGACTTAAGGTAGTTCTTACAGTACTTTGAAGTCATGTGGACAACGATTGCTATTGTTCACAAATATGGGTAATTTCTCATATAAAAATTGACATACGTGTCGATTAATTATTCCGTAATTTTCTTTTTCATGAAACCTTCGCTATATACGGAAAATAGCGGAGCAAACTCTTAAATTTGACTAAAGTTGAAGTCATATGCTTTTATAAGATAACACAATTTGGCAACGTCGTGATTTTGATGGCTGGTGGATCGCCCGCTGTACTGTCATAACCTCATGAAATGAGAGCGTGTAAACATGACAGAGGACTCTCGATACACAGGTCGTTTCGAAACGAAAAATTCTTTGGAACTAGGTCAAGAAAAACTGTTTTCGAGGAACACGACGAGCTAAAAAAACGATGGTCAACGAATAATTATCATCGAGAGAATTGCAAAGGATTTGTGATGACAACCGTGTAACGTACCACTTAGTGAAACCGTACACGGCTTTGCCGAATTATGGATGTCCCCATATAGACAACCGCCACGAAGTGGAGCCAATGTGGCTCTTGTCTACTGTCGTGTTATTATATTTAGAAATGTTTGTTTCATGAAGTAAATGAGTTTTTATTTCTTCATCTAGTCGAGAAGCATAAACATATTTCATAATTGTGCGCTGAACCCCTTTTCCCACTTTGGTGCTGCCATTGCCATGTAAAATTGGAAACTTTTACAAGCGTTCTAAACGGCGGAATGATTCTAAATTTTGCAAATATGTTCTACGCATCACCCTTTCATTTGATATTATATTTGCTCGCCTATCTAGATTTAATAAAAATGTAAGAGCTACTTTAAAAAGCACGGCAGGAAATAGGTTAGTAAAATTATAGCCTTCGTTTACGGAAGTAAACGAGTGCGGGACCGAAATCAGCGCTAGGAGGATAATCCCCTTTTATCTCGGATGCATTCTCGCCGAACACCCAAAGTAGTTCCGTGAAACAGGTTAACCTTTAGTGACAGCATAAACATAGAGCCCAGAAAAAAAATCGTTATGGAGAATGAGAGTAGAGAAGCTTGCGAAAAATGTGCGGGAAATTTAATCGCCACATGGATACACATGGAAATATTAAATCGCCATTACAGGTGATTTATTTTTTGACAGTTATGTGAATAATGCCTGTGTCACGACTGGGCGGACGTCTAGCCCATCCAATATTAATAGTTGTCGATCTGTTGATAAGTGTCTGCTCTCTCTCTCATTATCTATCATAGTCTTCTCCTTTCTTTGTGGAAAACCCATCGTCGGATAGGTGTAAACTTATGAGTGCTAACCGATAGCTATGCTGGTGTTACGCACAGTGAATTTTCGGTCAACACCACGTGATGATAATTCACCTTTATTCTTTTAGCATGCATTCTCACCCCAACGCTGAATAAACTTTCAAAAGGTTCGATTCAAAACTGGACATTGTTCTGATAAAGCGGCACATGCGATGAACGCCTAATAGGGAGAGAAATCTCCTTGAGCATAGAGGCGGGAAAATGCTGAACAGGACGTAACACTGATGTCGGTGGTCTGTGAACGTGTCTGCGTCTGTGTCAGCTCTGTCGAAGCCTCTATGTGGCTATTTGAGAATAGCTGTCAGTGCTTCAGTGTCTGTGCGCGGCAGTCAATGTAGGTGTTCAAGGACATATACTGAAAATTGTTACGACTGTTTTTTGCTGCTCGAGCGCTGGCAACCATCGACACTTACATTCATTTCAATGTGAACAGACACTCACTACAAGTGTCTGTGAGTGTTCACGAGTACCTGTGCGTGTCCATAAGTCTCTATGAATGTCCTATGAGAGTCTCTATGAATGACCTATGAGAATGTTTGCTAATGTCTATGAGAGTGTCTGCAAATGGCCATGAGAGTGGCTACGAGTGTTTATGAGAGTGCCTTTGGGTGTCGATGAGAGTGGCTGTGAATGTCTATGAGAGTATCTGCTATTGTCTATGAGAGTGTTTGCTAATGTCTATGAAAGTGTCTGCTAATGTCTATGATA
>JAPYZC010001517.1:0-44985 GCA_030522665.1 Ichneumoninae sp. A BG-2022a | reverse complement strand
AAAAAAAAAACCATCAAAAAATCATTGACACATCACAGATTACAAAAACAAAAAACAAAAAATTCGCTACTAAAAAAAGTCGTCGGTAAAAGAGGAGGGAGAAGAGAGGATCGACGACCTCTCTCTCTCTCTCTCTCTTTCTCTCGCTCTCTCTCTCACACCATCGAGGGTCGAGGGCTCGCGTGGTGTCGCGTGGACCGCAGTCAGAGTTCGAGCTTCTCGAGGAGAAGGGTCCCGGGACCGTAGAGGCACGCGGTAACCGCGGGAACACGATTCAAACTGTATCTGACGTTTAACATTGAAACTCGATCGATTGGTTCTTGTCGATAATTTGGTTAAATAAAAATAAAGAAATTTTTACAAAAATCTTAAAAATAGCTCAATTTTTTTCCGAGTGATTGTTTGAGTGCAAAGTGTTTCCAAGATACCCGGAATAACGATGAACTCGTACTTTGAGCAGAGCGGTGGCTTCTACGGGAGTCACCATCACCAGACCGGTGCAGCGGGCCAGCACCACGATCCTACAACGGCAGCGGCCTACCGAAGCTTTCCCCTCGGGCTCGGTATGTCGCCTTACGCCTCGACCCAGCACCATCATCACACATCCAGCAGCCTCGGCATTCATCCGGGCGGCGGTACCAACACGAGACCACCCCAGGACTCGCCGTACGACGCGAGTGTCGCGACCGCGTGCAAATTGTATTCGTCGACCCCCGAGGCGACCGGACACACGACGTCCTCGTACTCGAGTACCGGTAGCAAAGACTGCAAACAGCAGGAGCAAGCCGCCGCAGCGGCTGCAGCAGCGCATCAGAACGGTTACGCGGCGGTGATGGCCGCGGCCGCTGTCAAGGACGTTTGGCAGAGCGCGACCTCGGGGTCGAACGGACAGAGCAACCCGGTCGTACGGCCGTCAGCGTGCACGCCCGAAGGCACGAGGGTCGGTAGCTACGGCGGCCTCGTGGGCGGCGATCCAGCCTCGAGTCCCGGCAACAACGGATCCTCGAGGTCCCTCACGTCCTCGTGGAACACCTGCAGCTTGAACTCGAGCGCTAGCCAACCGGTTGCCTCACAACTGCACCAACAACCCACCGCCAACCATACCTTCTACCCCTGGATGGCCATTGCAGGTGAGTCGCGAAAGACTTTTTTTTTTTTTTTTTTTGTTAAAAATTGTTTATTTATCGTGAGAGAAATTTATTCTTATTATGAATCGACGAACGATCGTCATAATTGTCGGAATGAAACATTATCGACGCGGGGGTGGTGGAGAGGGAAATCGGGAGACGAGGAGGAGAGATGTAGAGGATAAGACGAAAGTGGAGAACGAGCGAGGAAGACGACCGGAGGGTTATACAGCGAGCACGTGGTCTCGCTGGACCGCGGGCGATGGGGATCCAGTTTGCATAGTTTATATCGCGGCTTAGACGATCGGAGTGAGGTCCACTGCGACCTCCGGTTCGCCACTTCGGAGACGACGAAAATTTGACGAGTCGGCTTTTCCGTGTCATGTCTCTCGGTAGGATCTTCGTTTTTTGTTGTCTTTTTTTTTGTCCTCGATTCGGGAATTCGACCAATCGAAATACGACACATCCGTCAGAGTACGGGTGCGCGATGCCCGCGCGGAAGAGTTATAACGAATTTATCGTACTCGCGGGGGAGGCGGGTCGCGCGTCCAGGAACTAAAAAATATTCCATCGCCACCTACAAACACGCGAGAACGTACGACCGTATATATACGTATGTATGCATAAAACATGTACAGATAGTTTGTACAAGCTTCAAAATCGAATGGACTGGACAAACTCTCGCGGGAACGAGTGCGGAGCGCGAAATGGCAATAACTAACATAGACGTGGAAAAGCGAAAAGCGCCGAACGAGCAGTCGATCCGGCGAGGGAGATAGAGGGACCGGCCAGCCGTTCGGACTGTCGCGTAACTCCAGCGTTTCTATTGTCCTCGTAATTCGCAGGGGGCCGGAAAAATAATGGTAACATCGAAGGGACCAAAAAGATCGAGAAACATTCAAAGAAAAAAAAAGAAAAGAAATGTCTATCGAAGAATAATTGAAAAATGTTCGAATCGTAATTTTCCGCGTGAGGAGCCTCACCCCAATTTTTACAGAGAAAGTTATGTCTCTCATACACAAACAGTAAATCCTGGCATCTGCCCCGGCTCAATTCCAACCTCGGTAAAAATCGTTCTTTAATATCTCCATCTCGTTCGTTTCGTTCATTCCCCCTTCGCTCATTGACGACGAGATCTCGGCAATAACGGAGGTATAATAAATAAATAAATACGAGCTCTCTCGGGGTCACGCCTTTTCGTGTCCGTACAACCCTCGCGTGCCCGAGCTCCTTCACCTTACCCCCTGGTCCCTCTTTCTCTCCGTCTGTGCCGCGAATCGCGCCAACTCCCCGAGAGTAATGTATGTGCCTTGTATCATAGTATATAGTGGTACCTGGCAAGCACGTGGGTATACCGAAGGGAGCACGGCAAAAGATAGGGTTGCACGCGAAGTTGGACCGAGCAGAAGGAACAGTCCGTGCGCCCGCTCCGCGCGCCCGTGTTGTACGCGCCCCGTTCGTTAAAACAGCCCCTTTCCCTGTGAATACAAGAAACGCGTATCAACGTCCCATACCGCTCCGCGTTTCACAACTGGCGCGGGGAGAGGGAAGAGAGAATGGAGTCAAGTGCGTGTAAAATCGTCGGGTACACTGGATATAATGGGGGAGCGGGAGCTCGTATCCAGAACGATTGGGGGCGAGAGCGAGATGTTCGAGTGCTTTTAGTCGGGTCGTGTCGCGCCCTGCGTGGTGCCTCGGTCTCTCCCTCCGGAACACCCGGATTCCGGTAGTCAGCTGTTTTAATCGTCTTCTTCGTCACTCTCGTTGCGGAGATCTTTCACGGTTTGTCCCACAAACGAGCGTCTGCCGGGCGGCTAGATCGGCTGTGCAGGGAAACGAAGTCTGCGAAATGATAAACGTGGACATTTATCTTTTATGTTAGATCTCGTCCAGACTTACGGCTGGACAGCTTTGCCGATTCGAGGGAGGGTAGTTACAATCGTTGATTTTTTTATGCACGCGAATTTTCAAGCGAAATTTTGGAACGTTGGGTTGGGGTTGGCCTTATCAGGACAAGATGTAACACCCAGATATTTCTATCAGGGAGTCCTCACTGTATATCCTTGACGGCCGCGAAATATATTGAAAAAAGTATCAGCGAGAATGGGCAATATACAGAGTATAAAAGATTTGTACATTTAACAAATTTTCCACGATTATTTTCTCGGTGATTTTACAAAAAAAAAATTTGTAAAATTAGGAGACATATTTGAGAAACGAAAAACATTTTTTTTGTAAAATTGACACAATTGTTAAAGGAATTGTGGACGTTTGTAGACAAGAAATGCTGGTACCTATTTTATTGTGTATTTTACGCTGACATAAAAATTCGCTTGCGGACTGCCAACGAAAATAAAAAATTACTTAAATTCTTACAATTCCATATGATATTGAAATAACGATGGCAAGACTGTCAAGGTGACATATTATCGTTTGAATGCCATATGGGATTCTAAAAATTGAAAGTAGAATTGAAATACCAATTTTTTTGGTTGGCAGCCCGCAAGCGAATTTAATTTGAGTCATTGATATTTTTTTTAGTGTCACAAAAAAATAGAATTATATTTCTCATATATTTTGTAACATATTCTAATATATTTTTTCATATACGTATGTTATTTCCATGGAGAGCGTCGCAGCTGTTTCCTCCCTTTCCCTCCCGTCCTTGGCACGCTTCATCGTGATAAAAAAAAAATAATAATTCCTTACCGCTCAGTAATCGATTTACAGATAAATAACAATTGTCACGCATCCTTACCTTCCCGTTGAATTAATTCGTCAATTCACTTACCGAACTTACGGATCCTGAAATAACTTCGTATAATCTCCACCGATCAATTTTTTTTTCCACGAGATTATTGATTAATTTATTCATTCAACGAACTGGAAGTTTCTACGAGCGGGAAAAAGGAGCTTGCACACTCGGCGATGGAAACAGGTTCCGCGTACATACACGAACCTCCAGAGAGAGAGCGAGTCATTGACTCATTTAGCCGTGGCTAAGATTGCATCCAGCGTGCAGTGGTGTTAGTTAGTTCCTCGTCCTGCTCTTCGATGGTCCGGGGAACGCCGAGAAGAGAACTCTCCCCGATGCCGCGGGGCACGCGATATTATCGCTGTTTAGTCATTTCTTCGATACGCCGTTCCCGGTCGGCCGTCCTCTCCGGTCTGTCGGTACAACCGATCGCCCGTTAATCGCGTACACAACGCGTCGAAACTTATGTACAACCGGTGCACATGTTGGTAGCGCGAACACACTCGTGTACGTACAACCTCACGAGTATCCATACAGCAGTCGTACAAGTCGCGGGCCCCGCTAGTGTCGATCCGACAGAGTCCGGAGATCGGGAGACAGAGTGTTATCCCACAGATATCGATACTCTGTGTTAATCGCCGCCGTTAAACACGATACGAAAGTACATTTTAAAATCCACGCGTTCATAATCGTGACCGTAATGTCAATGTTGGACGCGGGCGGTTTTAATGAGTCTCGAGTTTACACGCTTCGACGAATAATTGTAATACATTCATGTATAACGGCATGCTTGACACCCGTGCCCATTCGTTGGTGTAATAAATCCTAGACCGGGCGAGAGTTGCAACGTTCGCGAGGAAAACCCGTCGATGCTTTATCTACTCGAGGAAGGGGAAGTTTTATCGATGCTATCTTTCGCCAGCAGTGATTAATTGACTGCATTCCGATCACCGCGGAACGATCGCCGGTTTCTTGGTCGGTAATGTTTGAGAGCTTTCGCGCCGGGCTCTGTTCGGGACGTGCTCTGGAACGGGCGATACAATTGTCGTCGAAGTTCTTAAACGACCCCCGCCCGCGGTGACAGACACAATGTGCTTTCTCTCCGCAAAGTTCGAAGCCAGATCACTTTCACCGATTCGGGATACCCGTCGACTTTCCCGCAGATGCGACCGTGCGTATTTATGGGTCTCCTCATTGAGGGGTTGGACGGGCGGACCGGTCTATAGGGTAATTAGAGGGCTCGGGGGTGAGGGCGAACCAAGCGCGCTCGCACCGGCGGAACGGTGCTCCGGGTGGAGCCCGCTATCTCGAAGTCCCGCTGATTTTACGTCGCCCTCACGCCTCTTCGTATTTTCTCTTCGCTCACCGGGACTTCCTTAAAGGTCTAAAGTGCCTCGTTACATGTCCGCCTGTAAATACCTTTTTAAAAAGACATAAAAAAACGAAACAGAAAAACGTCGCGATAAAACCGGACAAGCGATAATACGGCGCGGGCGTGCTCGGGTTTATTTAAGAAGCTCGTTCGTTGTACTTGGATGGACGAGCCGCAGATACGAAATGGAAAAAAATTCATTTCGTTTGTTCGAATTTTTTCATAAATAAATAAATAAGTTCTTAAATATATTTTTTAGTTATTCAGTATAGGGTTACGAAATTTGTGTACACGCTGTCAAAATAAACTGTACATTTTATGTACTGGAACTTAAAATTTGCTTACATTACTTACATTAATTGAATATCAATGTACATTTTTGTAAAAGAAAAATACCAGATATTAAAATTACAAATCTTTTGCTTGAAATTTACAAGAAATAATGCAATAGAAATCAAATTTTTACTGTAAAATTGCAACCCACATGCATTTTAAATTTCAGAAACAGTTCAGAAACAAAATATTTTAACAGTGTACAATTAATGAAGAGTTTCGAAACGCTATGATATTGCAAAATTTTTTTAATCAAGGGAAGAGATTAAAAAAAGAATTCCCGCGCAAATTCCACGTGGCGAGATATCCTCTGGAGCACGCGGCGTGCGCTACGAGCAAAAGCGTACAGAGTACGTAATACACTTGTGTAGTACACCTCCGGTATATACGTAGCGTTCGCTACTCCACGCGACGTTTGCAGTAGGTGTTACGTACCTCGGGGAGTAACCTCGTTCAATATAAACCAGCTACGAACAGCCACTGTAACCGTAACGCTGACGTTTACGACGACGAAATCGCGGCTCGGGTCGTTTACTCCCACCCTCGGGTTCGCCTCGCCTTTCCCAACTCTACGAGTCTCCGCTCTCTCTCTTTCTCGTTCTCTCTCGTACTCGCCGTCCACGGCGGACGATCAGTCGGTACGGCGAAATTCTGTTAGAATGGGACTATACCGACACGGCGCTCGTAGTACGACAGCGTCCCGATTTCCGAGGGGCGGTCAAAGTTCGCATCGTCAATTGCGAATGATCGTTACGATCGTTTATGCGCGTCGATCATTCAGATAGAACGATTAAACGGAGCGCATTAAATTTTTATTTTTTTTTTCACCAATCACGCCGATAATTTATCTAATCGTCTAATTTGCAATTCAACGTCGATCGCCATCAATAATTCATAGAGATGATTTTTTAATTGAAGGTTGATAGAAAACCGCCAGTCTCGAGCAAGTCTAAGCGAGCCTGCCGTTTAATTTTATGACAGCAAAAAAAGCTATTTGTTTATCGTGCGACTTGATGGGTCGACGATAATTGTTTGTCTTGTCAATGGCTGAAACTCGAAACGCGTATTTCCTCTGCCGTATCATTATCGCTCAAAGTCGGCGAGGGTCCCCATAAAGAGAATTACCTCGGTTACGCTCAAGCGGCGCTAGCGCGCGCGCCCGCGGACGCCACGCTTATCTTAATTACCTGCGGTACAGACACAGGCTATATCGACGTCTGCGCTGAAAACCATTTCGCCAACTTTCAACACTCATCGAGGCTTCCGGTTGGCATATTTTTTGTATTTTTTTGTTTACCCGTACATCCGGCTCGTTCACTCCACTTGACTCTATACACAGAGCGGTGTCCATTTATCTTATACACTTAGGTAATCTAATCGGTGATTCCTTATTTTTCCTTGGAATATTGACAAGCGTCGAGAGCACAAAATTGGCAAAAAGCGACGTTGAAATTTCACAATTGACTAGTCGTTAATTTGTTCCTCGTTGCATATCGGCGGTTTGAATTTTTGTTTTATTTATTATTATTCATACGAATTTTGAATAGTTAGTATCACATGTGCGAGCTCGCGTCGAATGTAGGCGTGCGTGTTCCGCTGAATTTGATCGAGTGGCTCTGCCTCTGGGCCATAGGTGCAGATATATCGTGGAAGAATGAGAAGAGGTGAGATATACGGCTTGGGAGAAATGCGGGATAGAGAGAGGGAGAGAAAGAGTGGCGGCGAGGCAGAGGAGCACAACATAGCAATGGCCCCGACCTAAAGAGGCAGCCCCGGAGTGGGTGCGCTCGCGCACACACCGCGCTATATCCCTGCTGGAGTATCCCAAGGCTCTCTCGCTTCCATGTGTTACGCTCGCGCGCTCCGTGGCCCGGATGGAGGATGACGTACGAGCCGCTCCGTATGACTTACTACGCCCTTTTCCCTTCTCTCCACGCCCGCGCCTACTGCGCGTCCAAAAAACATACGGTACTCTTCCGAAAAATGAACGTATCCGAAATCCTCCGAATCGCAGAAAAAAAAAATGTGTTTACAGAAAATCGTAGCAGAATTGTCGCCAGTCAATTTCATTTTTGTCATAATTAAAACAATTAAGATATGGAAGAAAATTGTGCCCAAAAAACTGAATCAATGGTAATAATAATAATATTAGTTATAACAATAATAGTAATAATAACCACAATGATAATAATAATAATAAACAACGATAATAATATTAATAATGTGAAAGATATTAAGGCTGAAAAAATGGAGCCGAAAGACTTTTTGATCTTGGTCAATATTGCACCGTCGTTCATCAATTCCCCCGTGACAGGAGATGGTGCCGAATTATTTTATTTCTGAAACGTCGACGAGTTTGAAATTCCTACATTCAGCGTGGCACAGAATTATATGAGGAGAGGTTGTATACATATATGTGGACCAGAATGGTATAGTGGGACAATAAAAGCGCGAACTCGGTGTGTTTTAAACGAGCGCGAAAAGAGGCGCGCGCGTAACGCGGTACCCGAGAGAGCCTCGTCCACTCACTGATCGCGCACGGGCCGCTCTTTCCTCTGTAGTATTATTTCTCCGTTCCTATGTTCTCATCTCCCTTCAACGTTTAGCTCATTCCCATAGTTTGGTCTCCGTCCAGCCGTGTACGCTTGTTTCCGTGTGTCGGTGTGTGTGTATGTTGTGTGCAACGCCCGGCTGCGGTGCAACGTTCCCTCGGTTTGATGAACGAGCTGTTCGCATGTACGGCACCGAGGTAGCCTCTCGGGTTATACACGACTCCGCGGCTCGTTCGCTATCTCGCCGTTTTGCAAATTTCATGCGGCAAAGAGTTATGTCTCGTCCGCGCTGAGCTCTTCGTACGCTGTACACACACACACACACCGTCTCTCTCCCGCTCTCTCTCTCGATCTTTCTCTCTTTCCGTCCATCTCTGTACTGCAACGTCGCACGAGACATTACCGTACAAACACACAAACAGCGAGATTCATTCGCCACCACGAAGAGCGCGTTCCGTCGTCGGCGACTCCTATCAATTAAGTCTGCGCTATCAATTAACTCGTAGCTCTCGGGCAAAGAAGAGACTCTTCGCTCTCCACATGCCACGAAATGCACGCATCTAGTATTAAAAAAAAGAAAAAAATTATTTTTTTAACCCTAAACGAAATTTGTTTACTGCCGAAATTCATCTATTGATGTTTTGGTGAGTCTCCAAAATCCCAGGTGGGATTCTGCCGTAGCTGAAAAACGGCACATCGCTGGCTTCACAGTGGCTGCCGTGCACCAAAATGTCATATCGGTTCTTCTTCAGTCGGCGCGGATAGCCAGATCGAAGCCGACCGTCTGTCGAGCACTAATAAGCACTGGACAATGTTACAACGTCACTGCTTGATAGCAAAAAATAAAGAAAAAACCAGTTGACGTCACTTCCGGTTCGAAAATCTCATTTATCGTCCGGAAGTGAAGTCACACCGGAAATGCGTCACTTCCGGTTTGAGAATCACATTTTTTTACCGGAAGCGACGTATTACCGATGTATCGCTCTGAAATTTTCACTCATATTGTGTCCGCTTAACGAGCTACCCGAAGTCTCGAATTATAATGTTGTTTTTTTTATACCTTCAACGGCGTTCCCGCCGTCGTCCTGCCATGCCATTCGGGGTCGTTTTTCGCCGAACAATCCTCCGCGCTCGCGAGGCTCAACGTCCCGCCGGCAGCCCGTATTCAATTAATACGCCCCGATGCAATCGCCAAGGCGCAACAGAGCTCGTTTCACGTACACGTACGTGTTTACCCGCGAACTCACACAGTCCCGAGTCGTGCCACGCATACCGTACCCACAGGATAGATTTCGTCGGGACTCGTCGAGAAACTCGCTCGTAACTCGTCGGAACCATAAGTTTTTCTTCGAGCCACGCGAGAGAGAAGCGCACCGTGCCATCGCGATCGGCCGAGCCTGGCCGAGGCCCGTGTGCGGAAGACGCGCGTCTGCGGCCCGCGATGGGGCGGCCATTACGCCCAACACCTGCCACCCTGGCGGTAACTTGTGCGTGCGACCTGGCCACAATGCTCGCGTCCGCACTTAGCCCTGTCCCAGTTCTCCCCTCCGTGCCCGAACTCCGCTTCTTCTTCCTTCTTCCTCGACAAATTCCTGGTTTCCACCTCGTCGTCGATCGCGAAAGCCGCGCAGGATCTTCGCGTTTAACTGGGAATCCTCCAGCGAGGGCAAACCCGACCGTCCTCTCACACGATGCGTGCACCGCGAGTAGACTCGGCACGTTCGATGCATTACGGGAAAGATCGACGGCCTCGAAGACGAGCGGTGGTAGCAGCGGGAGCATCATATTTGCTATAGGTGGCTGCCTCCGTACGAAGCGAAATATCTCTCCCATGGCTTCCCGATCGAATAAATCGTTGGCCGGCATGCTGTGCCGCCGCCGCTGTGTACATCGATCTCGCCCGAGGCTTCGGTACTCATCCTCTCTCTCTGGACGTCCAGGCCACTTCGACATCGGGATGTACCACGTGAAGTTGGAAGCTGGCGCGCGGCACGTCGAAGTAAAGACCTGCTACCTTAAAACCGATTACGTTTTACTCTCGGGAAGCGGAGGAGAGATACACGGAGGGGAAGAGAGCAACCGGGGTGTACGCTATACATACCTGGTCGACGAGTCAGCGCCAGGGTAATTTACCTTCCGCGGGATCCTCTTTACTTCCCTATTTGTGAACTCTATTTACCCTTTGGCCCTTCAACCATGAAGAGAGGTGTTTGGAGCCATCGGTTGCAGCCTTCCAGGGGTCGCCTTTGAAGCCGGTTGGAGTTTATGCCAAAGTGTCAAGGCAATTACGGGGAAGCCTTTCAGCGCGGCAGGTACATCATCGGCTTAGGGTTTACCGTTCGCAGGACAAATCCGCACTGTAATAAAAAAAGTTCATATGAAATTTAATCCCCGATTGTGACGAAAAATTCATGTTCAGTGTCTTAAAATCGTAGGAAATACTTTACTTTTAATTATCTACTTTCATTTTACTATGGAAGTACTTTAAGTTTAATAATTTACTTTAATTTCAATGAAAAAGTACATTAATTTTTCATCGTAATTGTACATTGAATTTAATGTGCGAGTTTTTGCATAAAAACTTCCAGTCCGGTAGATCAAATTTACAACTTTTTTACAGTGCGTGGCAAAGTTATCGAAATGATTTTTCTTCTTAGAAACTTTTTTAAAAGTACCGCTAAAATCGCTGGTAAAAATGAAAGGCTGTAACCCTTGCAAGGCCCCGCCAGTCAAGCCGATCGTTTGAATTCCAACGAACCAATGAAAACATTTTTTTCAACGTTTTTTTCGGTCGAATCGACATGCGTTCCGCTCGATCGATCTCTCGAAAATCATCGAGTATGATAATCTATGGGTTCGAGAATCTGACCGCAAAAATCAACAGGTCGTAAAATGCAAAAAAAGGGACTTGTCTGCGAGCGTAAACGCGGTTACTGGACTCTGTCTCGAACGCACATCACGGGCGTTAATTTCTCACCCGACGACTTCGTGGCTCTTCATCGCGACGCGTAAGAGTGAAAATCCCGAAGCCATTTCACTGTACTGTATCCCGCGCATATACAACTCGGGGACCGCGAGAGTGAGAATTACGCATTCATCACGCGGGGCCCCACGCCACGGTCGTTTTATCGATATGCGTCCGAGTGAGCGAGAGAATGCGGGAACGAGAGAGAACATAGGCACATAGTCGTATCACATACACACACGTGGTAGACCCGGTGGTCGCTCTCTCGTATTGTGCCAGAGCGATTAAGCGCCTCGTTTGACGTGCGCGCGCGCGTAACTCTCGTAAACTCCGTTCCTCGATGGAGTCCCCGACCGTGTATTCACGACTCTCGATTCTACGGAGTGTACCGCAGTACGGCGAATCAAGCATCCAACAAGCGAGAATATCGGAAATTGATGAAGAAATGAAAATCGCGTTCGAAGCTTCGAATCGAATTCCCCGATTAAGGGAATTTTCAATCAGAAAACAAAATCTTTCGGACCGGTCGGCACCAAATATTCATTTATAATATTCATTTATATTGAACAAATATTATTTCTATTAAATTGTTAGTACAAACTAAACATTTATTATTATTATTATTTATTATAAATATAATATTGAAACAACGACGGCAAGACCGTCAAGGTCACATGTTATGGTTTCAATCCCGTATGAAATTGCAAAAATTTAAAGTAGAATTGAAAAAACAATTGTTTTCATTGGCAGTCCGCAAGCGACTTTCAGTTGAATGATTAATGTTTTTTTTCAGTGTATATGTAGCATATGGGAATAGTCATGAGCGCTCGTGTAATACATATGTAACACAGGTAACACTCGTAACGCTCGACGGGGACTACGTACTAACGGAGTGCATATAAATATAAGTATACGGAGTGAACAGCGGAATATTAGTATATCTAATCTTAACATAAATACATGCAAGACAGAGCAAACGGGAATATCGGGACGTTAGAATAACTGAATTCGTCGATAAAGTAAACGATTTTATAGGAATATGATTTATTAAAATTTGTGAATATTCGAAAAAAAATAAAATTCTCGCGTAATCCTCTTAAGGGGTCAAACAAAGGTTCGCCGCTCGAGAGTTTCGAGTTACGACCCTGAGAGTCCTTTCGTGCGTCCTCCGAATCCCACTCTTTCCATGTATTCGTTATGACAAAGTACAAACGAACGACATGTTTATCGTGAGACAACGACGCGATATTAGGCAGGCGTTAACGGACATTACGAGCTGCCGTTGGCCGCGGCGTGTGTCGACAAACGTCGAGCCAGTGTCGACGTCGATGGGCGCATACTGGCTGCGTTGGGTTTGCTGAGGCCACAAAGCGGCAGCAACGCCGTGCCCGAACGTTGCGCCATTAGCCGAAGCAATTTACGAGAGGCGGCTCGCGCGATAGCGTTTATGCTGTTGCCTGTAGTCCGTGCTCTCCGGAACACCCAAGCACAAACAATCAAAAAAAAAACACAAAAAAAAACAAAAAAAAAAAAAAAAAAAAAAAAAAAAAAAAAAAATCGGCAGTTTTGGAACGAGCCAGGAAGCCACAGGATACGTGAGGCGAGCACGCGGAAATAAGATTCCCTCCGATTATTCTCGGCGGACTTCTCGAGGGCCAAGATATATTTCGTTCGGTTCGGAGATCCTCGATCGCGGATTGAAAATAATGAATATCATTAGTAGCATGATAACCCCACGCAGAATCAGCGCTCGTTCGCCGCTCGAACGCTTCCGTTATGTTCAGCCTGATTCCAATCGATCTACCCGTGCATGCCGATGCTCATTCGCGTCGTCGATAACGGGTAAGATAAATCCACAGGTCATTGGATGTTGTTCCTCGAACTGATTGGCATCCCGCACTGTGCGTACGCGCGCTGGATTACGGGAAAATAATCGAGAATCTCGCGTGTGTGCAGGCACACGCACATACAGCAGGTAGAAATGCGTCCGTCCCGGCGAAATTGGCAAAATGGCACTGATAATGATACACCTCGCAAGTTCCCTGCGAGGAACGCCAGAAGCGCGCACAGAGCCGGCTCGTCATTAAAAGGCACCCGAGGTTGCGCGTACCACGAGCGGAGAGGTCTCGAGAGTTCCGTTTTCCCCCCCTCGGAAACAGGTTTTTCCTAGGGTACGCGAATATCGCTCGTACCTTGGCGCGTGTGTGCGCGCGAAATTGGCTGCGTTGCTCGAAAGCACAAATACTATCCGTCACGCCTCTATTATAACAATTCATTATCCAGACGTATCGATGGGAACGAAAGGTGCCACTAGATCGATAATCTAATCCGGAAAGGAGTCAATGCGACGCGTCTCGAGTTTTAGATTTGCAACTTAATCGGCTATGAATAAACTTGTCGATGTAAAACCGCGAGATTTACGGCTAGTCTGCGGTCGATTCGATCGGTACGGCCGATCTCTTGCATCATCGACGATGCGCGATACATCGCACACTCGTGTGTCTGTGTGCTCGGAAGCGTGCTGCGTGTTTGGCATTATGTCACCGAAGTCCACACGGACGAGTCTCGTGGTCGTAACGACCATCAATCGGCACTAATCTCGACGCACTTGTCGCAATTGAATCGTCGATAAGTCATCGACCTGGTCCACAGACGCCCCGAGACTGGTCGTCAAGGATGCGAGGAAAAAGCTGAGGATAAAATAACGTTACCGGCGATGTACGGAGGTTGCGGCGTTGTGCGCAATGCCCTACCTGGCCGTGACAGTCGAGGCAAAACGTTTATTAGCATAGTATCATTGCCGAGGCCCGGCAAGGGAGTATCTCCGTTACACTTGCACCTCGGGCAATTCGGCAATAAATCCTTGAGGGAACGTGAGTATTTCGAGGTTGCCCGGCAGACCGGGAGAAGCAGAACGGGGGACAAGGAAGAGGCGATACAGAAGGAAGTGGAAGCGTCGGATGAGCTCGTAATTCGGCTCGTCGAGACCTACACACCCGGGGCAATAAAAATCACGGTGGTTCGTTTTCACTGGAGGCACGTTCGGTTCGATGTTCGGCGAGTTTAGCTCTTCGGAACGCTTCCTTAGTCCACTTGTTCACGGGACATCGAAGTCGTCCGTAGGTTGCCTTGCATATTTACCGCTAGGCGCTAAGCCACACGCCCAAATCCTACGCTGGACCTCTCGCTCGCTTCCTCTTCCTCTCTCGACCGGAGCCAATAAACGTTTTATGGCCGCCGACGATTCTCGCGCTTTACCGTTAGATTTCTTTTTTTTTTCCTTCTTTTTTTTAGCGGAGTAAAACGTCGTAAAATCGGCGAGACCGACGCCGGCGACCCGACGAAACTTTTGAGAGACGACAATGGAAAACCGTATAACTGTTACTCTCGGTCTCTGCCATAGCCGTTCACGTTATACAACCGCCGACTAAACTGTAGCTTGTATAATACCGAGGAGAGGAATCCCTCGCGTCCGTCGAAGTCTCTTTTAAGACCCCCGGGCAATAGTTGGACCTCCTCTCGTTCCTCTTCTCTCGCACCGAATTTCATCCTCGTCGATCACAGAGGCCAGTCCCGGTTTCGGTCAGTCCGGAAGAAACCACCGAGGTGCTTCGATCGCGGCGATCGAACGCGCTTTTTTTTCTCTCATCCGCGCAGCGTCTGTTTTTATTGTCACGAGATCGATGAGTCGATCGAGATCGCGTCCGATTTCCGTGCGACCGGAAATTCCTATCGAGTGGGGAGAAGATCTTTTATTTTCGTCGCTCAGGATCGCGAATCCTCCCGCGTCAAATCCGTCGAGGCTCAACCCTGCCGGACAAAGGTCGAGGCTGTAAATTCTCGTTCGCCGCTCCGTTCCGCCGGCGATAACATCGTGGAGATAATTCAATCTGTGTTTCGTGTGAGGGCGAATGAGATTCGGGAATAACGATCAGTCGGATGATCGCACCGATCGGTTTTCGTAGCGTCGAAAAAAAAAATTCAAAAAAATTGATCGTCCGTACGGAACGATGGAGCGAGAGGAAGACGCGACGAAGACGAAGAACGCCGGCGAAGATTAATTCAAACCGAACGATCTCATCGCCGATCGGGGCGAGTCGGGGATCTTCCGAGGAACTCCAGCGTTGAGTAACTCCGACGAACGTGATTCCACCGGGAGAGTTCCGCCCATCTACAAGAGTTTCCAAGCGCACGACGCGGCTCGTGCAAGCGTCGGCATCGAGCCCGCAGCACAAGTGGGAAGCCTTCCTTTCGTCGTCGATGTTTCACGAATCGCGCGGTAGTTCACCGCAGGAATGCAGGAAGAGAAACTGGAGCGAGAGCAAACCCTAGACCCGGTCGGTGGACAAAAATCACGATAGGGTTACAAGACGGAAGAAAAACGGGTTTGCTAAACGGGATTCTGGGCGAACGGGCGATAATCGCAATCGTTCATCATCGGAGCCAACGACGGGGGCAGGAGAAGCTGCAATCAGCAACAGCGGCTTCGTTATATTCGCCTCCGAAACTCATCTCACCAGCGATTCTCTTTACCGGTCTTTCTTCTTCTGCGTCATCGTCATCGCGCGCGGTCCCGTGCGGAGGAGCGCATGAATACCAGCAACAACGTCTCTCATTCGGGCCCTCGCGCTCGCTTACGTAATGGTGCCGTGGGTGGCCTCAGAGAAAGAAAAAGGCACGAGAGAGAGGAAGAGAAAGAGAGAGACAGGAAGGACTCCAGAGGAAGGAGTGCCAATGATGAAGAGGAAGATGGAGGCTCTCGAGTCTCTCGCGGTGAAGATACGCGGCACAGGAAAGGAACATCGGGATTAATCGCGTTACGATCGGACACACTTATCAGCCAGTATCTCAGCTTCGATGCCCGTCTCATCCTCACCATCCGCGTACCATTCCTCTCGTTATTTATCAGCGAAACGAGCGCGAAAGCGGGATTAACACGAACGACTCGGAGAGAGTCCCGCGCCGAGCCGACGGACGGCGAGAATCGTGATCGCTGCCTGCAGTAGGCGCGTTGCAACTTCGCGACACGAGACTCTAACGATTGACGGTCTGTCCTGTTGTCGAAGAATATCAAATCCTGCTTACGGTATTTTGGGATAGAATCGAATAGATTCTAGCCCTCGGCTGCGTTTGGGCAACTATCCGTAACTATTCGTAATAAACGCGCCTTACCGTCTACAGGAGATCATATCGGGAGCCAGCTATTAGCTTCGTTATCTAAGAAGTCTCCTGGTGAAGTTGCTGTTCGTACTGTCGATGGTCCATTGCTCATCGCTGCTCTCGCTATCCATCCACCGTGGAAGTAATCAAATTATACCTCGGAGTTCGCGTCTGTCACGCTTTTCACGCATCTCTTATCTTCCTCATCGACCTGTGTATGCACCATCGCTATATTTTTTTCCATGCTTTCTTCCTGCATTATCATGTTTTCATGCCGAACGAGCTCGACTATCGGCAACGGGCGCACGCGTCCGCTCGGTTTATCTATCTTCATTCTTCCCTTTCTCGATCCCTTCGCGGGACATGGTATTGCACGTAACGAGAGAGGCAGCCGATTGACCAGTCTCGGCCACTCCCCCTCTCTATATCCCGGTATCCAGTAATGCTAGACTCTTATGTGTTCGTCGTGATGCACCAGCTTCGTCCACGTCTCGCTCCTCTTCATCTTTTTCTTCTTCCTCATCTTATCATTATTTTTTGCCTTCCTCTATCCGTCCGTCTCTCGTCTCCTCTTCTCCGCTTCTTCTCAGCTTCTCCAAGGCGCCTTGACTCCTTTCCGCCGGCTGGCACGACGCCGCGATTCTCCTTTCCACCCAGTAATCTTCTTCCGTGGAAGTTGGAATTTGCGTGAAACGAAAGTGCCAGGTTGCCTTGTCCGGGGCTCTCCCTTGCTCGCTGGTTGGACGCTCTCCTCGTCAGAACTTCCTCACTCCGGGCTTCCACTGCACCGGCGCCACGAATGCGGATGCGCTGCTCTCTATCTCCCTTCATTGTTTCTAGCCGCTTTATGGTGGGTAAATTCTCGCCGAGCGCAAGCCCTTCTCGGTTTACGTTCGTTAAACTATGCACTCCATTCCTATAATAATTCATACTCGTGGCGAAGATTTCATTAATAAAATTACAAGCGTTTACGGGCCCGATCGACCCGACAAGAGCACGCATGGAAATATAGGTACAAGGTTGGTTATCGTTATACCAAAATTTTTATTTTAACACAAACTATTTAAAAAAAAAAATGTTGTACTGGAGGTACTGAGCCCGAGACTAATGAAAGGGGTTCCTAAACGCATTGTTTGTCCGATAAAACACCTCTATCGCGATTACTGCGTTTCGTATTAGATTCTCCGGGTCGTTCCGCAGTCGTTTGCATTAATGCCCATAAACTTTATCTCTCCTGTATAGCCTTTCTCCCCCGTACAACGCGTTTAGTGTTTCGTGCCGTCGCGTCACCGTAGTTCCTGATTTACACGAAGTCGAATTCCAAATGTCTTTGACGCGAGACCCGGGGATCGAAGGGTAAAACGCGTGGAACGAAACGGGGCCTCCGGGTCGCAGCCGTACGGACTAGACGCCCGAAAATACACGTAAACTGCAGACACAGGACCGCCGAACGAAATGTAAACCAGTTAGGACGGCCCACCCCTCGCGCTTTACGGGGCTGAAGCAAGTGGTTTTATAGGACGGGCTGTCCCGATCCGTCTTGCGTTGCCATAACGAGTTCGTGACTCTACATAATTCGATAAAGCCCCTTGAATGTCCCAAGAGTTCCACCTCGCCGGGTAAAATCCACATGCGCGTACATTCAAAAAAATATATGAGCATCCAGTACGCGGCGACGGAGTAAAGTCCAGTTACCATCCACCTCTTCGACTTCATTTTCTTCGGTGAGAAAATCGCCGCTATGCACTTCGGCGCAACATCGGAGTGTTCGAGTCGCCGCACCTCGGGCGTGAATAACGACTGCAAATTTGTTCATAGAATCGTTTTCGCGGCAATGAGTACAGACGCCTTCTGGCGCCGCGTTTATTTTCTCATACGTCCAGTTATCCACGCGATTTCCGAGATACTGCCCAGCGTGCACGATCTTTACACATTCGTTTCGGCTTCTTACCCGGAATTACTCGGTCACGTGTAATGCGAAGGCTGAAAGAATTAATTTTTTCAATATATATTTTGTTGACCTTCAGCAACAACGAGTTCAGTATTAATATTCCGTACGCCTCCTCAAAGGATTAATACATCCTGTGGAGAAACATAAATCATTTTTTTATTATTATTTTCGCTGGTGTAGACGGAATTAATTTTAATAAATAAAAAAATCTAAAAATTGTCCAGAAACTTTTCCAAGCCGAAATATTGTCTTTCGGTCGTCAATGACATTGCGTGTGTGCAGGGTGCGATCCATCGGCGCGTCCAGTGAATAAACGGCGTGGCTAGACGCGGAAATAAAAGGGGGTTGGCTCGGAGCTGGAAGGCTCCGCATTTTAATTGAATTTGTTCCGGCAAGTGTTGAGATATCAAAGTCGGAGGCATTATCGCGTCGAACGTTGAGTCGCGGTCTGCGCGAGTGACTGCACGGAGAGTTAACCGGGAGGCAGCGGTGCGAGGCTATTACGCGGAGTAGTAGATAAGCGAGCAAAGCGTCCGGCGAGAATACACAGGCCACGTGTTGGCCGCGCCGAGCATACGTGGGCCAGGGGCACGGGCTGTATGTAGGAGCAAACAAATATCGCACACGTGTGCGCGTCCGGAGAGTCGAAGCGAGTAAAAGGAGCGGGATTTCGCGCGAGGGAATCTGCTCGCCGTATGCAAGTGTGCTAAACGCGTATACGTCGCAGGACGATGTGTAACTCTTGCGCGGCGGTGGACGGGGGCGCGTGCGCGGTTTACAGCCGGGACACCGTCGAACACGAGCATAAACATTGTTGGGAAGATACGCGTACGTATACCGGGACGAGAGGCAAGATCGGGCGGGGAAGGAGGACAAAAGCAGCCCGCGAGAGAGAAAGAGAGAAGCGGGACGCGCCGGGCATTAAGATGGACGGTGCCAATCGTATGCTAATAGAGCCGCTTCTTTTATTTCTTCTTTTATTCCTCGTTTATTTTTTTATTTTTTTTTTATTATACCAACCTCCGTCCCGCTCCGTCCTCTCGGTGCAAGCCGGGGTTCGAGCGTACCTGCGCGATTCTTCGGCCGGTCAGTTTTTTTCTCGTTTCACGAATTGGAGCAACAAGACGTCGAAGATGAGGGAAAAATTGGACGGATCGATTACCACACTCGACCTCTTCGCTCTATCGATGCTTCTCGTTCTTTTTTTTCTCTCCTCTTTCTACCGCTCGAGTCTATCGATTTTCTTCCTTTTTTCATTTCGTGGGTTGTATCCCTCGGAGATGAAAGAGAGGCCAGGAGGATGCTGCGCGCGACCTTCATCGACGAGCCTCTCCTCTCTCATCCGGTGCCGGGAGGTTCCCTCGAACTCCGCGCTCTCGCGTGGTACATCATATCTATATACATACAAATATATAATATCCGATCGAGAGTAGGTATCGAAGGAGGCATCGGATTACGCCAGGTCACGATCCCTATTATATTCACTCCTCTCGTTGCTTTCCCGCGTCTCTCTTTTTATTTAATTTTTTTTTTGTTCTCGAGTCAAACGATTCTCGCGCGAGGACAAATTATATCGGCGTCACGACCGAAAGGATGCGCGAGAAAAAGCCCGAGGAACTATAAAGAATTTCGGAGATTCCCGGTCGTTCGTGAAAATCCATTAAGATAAGAAACTACGGGCTTCCTTTATAATTTTCTTTCGTCCGGCACTTCTGTAATCTCCGCGGTTGACAAAATGCGAGAATGGACGGAGGAGTGCAACGGCGGTCTCTTCCGTGGAAAAACAGATGAGTAAGAAGATGCAGTGGAAGGAGCGATAAAAAAGAGGAAAAATACCTGCGGGCCGTTGCTCGCGGAACCGGAGCGCCCGCGGCCGCCATCGATCGCCGTCCTCGTCGCGGCCGTTGGAGTATCGCCCGCGAGAGAGGACGAGGGAAGGAGAGGCAGAGAAAGAGAGAAGGAGAGCACGGGGCACCAAACTGCTTTTGGAACGCGAATCAACGGAGAAGCAACGGCGTCGTCGGCGGCTGTGGCGCGGGCACGGGTATATACGCCCGGGGATCGATTTACGAGCGGGACGCTACCAAAAAGAACTATCCCAGTGCCTGATTTACATACCTACCTATCGCCGGTATTCAATTCGAGCTTACATACCCTGTAGCACGGGGCGCGCGCGCGCCGGATCTCATACCGCTTGTGCTGAGAGCTCCGGAGACCCCGTACAAGCAACAGAGGAACACACTCTGCATCGCACGAGCGCGGGACCACGGGCTCCCCCGCGTTACATTCGTGATTGATTTCGCATCCTCGAATTGGCGAAACGCGGAAGAGAAAAAAAAAACCAACATGCTGTAAAAAAAAAAGAATGACTATAAAGAAATGGAACTTGATCGGAATAAATGATTTTTTTAATCGATGAATTCAGTGATCTAAAAACAGATAGATTGGTTTTGAGATACCGAACAGTTTAACAATGTCCAAAGCATAGCCGTCATTCACGCCAGATCGCACGCATGCGTGAGACGAAATTCCATAAATCTGCCATAACTTGTCTATTCCAGACCCGGCATTGATCTCGCCTCACAGCCGAAAATTTTTTTTCGGAAGTAACGCGTTGCTCCCGAAATATTTTAAATTCCTTTTGTGCCACCCCGAAGTCCCATTGTAACGTCTCATGGAAACAAAAATTTACGGTTTCCATTTTTTTCATCATTTTTTTTTTTTCGTTCACACAGAACAAAACAATCTTTGCGTCTATGAATGTCGGGGATGGAACAGCGCTTCGAGTGTCGAACGATTCGCCGTATAGGAGACGAGTGACTGTCACGATGATTTGTGAGGATGAATAGTCCTCTCTGGAGGCAACAGTAACACGCGAGTCAGTTGTGCTTCCGGTGCTGGACCGGAGAGGGTCGATCGACTCGTGCGACCCCGCAGTGTGTCTCTTCGAGCGCGACGCTCTCGTGTCAGTTCGGTTTCGAACAAGGCACCTGCGTGAAACGGAAAAAGAATCGGCGATATCTATCGCGAGATCCGAATGCCATTCGGAGTAGCCGAGCCACCAAGTTATTGGGCGGTCGGAGCGTCCGGGACGCGAGTAGAGTACGTCCATCACTGGCCTGCTGAACGGCCGGTTGCCGTTCTCCCTCCCTTCTGTTCGCACTCTTCGCATCCTCTGCTCCTCTTCCCGCACGTATCCGTAGCGCTGTCTTCTCGTCTCTGTCCTCGCTGCGCCTTCGTCGACCATTTCTCTCTCTACGGCCCGATCTCGCTCCCCCTGCGCTACGGTCGGCCCATGCTGGGGCCCCGTTGCCTGCTGTTCCGCTGCCTCCGCCGCCAAGCTGACCGTTCGATGGTGGAAACCATCGCCCGCCCAGACCCATTCTCGGATATCCAAGCTTTTGTATGTTTTTGCCGTTATCTTGTCCCATAATCGATCGCCATTCGTCGACTCACCGGACGGTTTTATAATCGCTGTGACGGATGGCAAATTAACACTAAATATACTTTTCGTCATACCCACCACGGTGCTGATGCACCGAGAAAAATATTTTTTTATTTTTAGTTGCGCATTTATTACCAATATCGAGTAGTTTTATTCGCTAGCTGCGTACATTTCTCTATATAATTATTACAACATTCACATAGACATTGTCATTGTCACATGTATTGTTATTTTATTGTTACAGTAAAAACGTATAATTTAAATGGAAAGTTCGCTTATTTGTCGGAGTTGAGGATGAAAATAGTGTCGAGCTCAGAAACAAATTGTTTACAATAAAAGCAAGGTAGAAGATTCTAATAATAACATAATTTCTGATGCAAATTAATACACGAAGGCTCATAGTGTGTATCGAAAAGTATTATAATTGTCGGTCCGCCGGTTATTAGTTATATGTAACTCATTAATGTTACATTGGACGAGGTCGGTCGGAAAATTATACACCGCACCCGGTTCTACACACTCCCGTTAAATATTTCGTTTACTTTTTGCTTTTTTCACCCATTTTTGCAATGCCCTCACTCTCGTTCATCTCTCGTATTGCGCAGCTGCAGCGTCCTTAACCACAGCGACTCTCGTATGAATCGCTTATGCATAACCGCTATTGGTACTTCTCTTTTTTCCTCTCCTCTTGGCTCCCTGACGGCGAAGAATGAGCAACCCTTCAATCTAAGGATGCTGAGAGCGCGCACGCCACCGTTTGCATAATTGCGGCCTCGAAGAGAGCTCGCGCGAGGCACCGATACGGTGGAAACGCCACTTAAAGCCTTGATCTCCTTCGCGAATCTTAGTTCTCTCGCCGTCGCGGAATACATCATGACACAGAACCGACGCTCTGGACTCTTCCCCTGTCGCGCGTATGAAGGCCACCGCAATCGCGTTTTAAACACTTTTATATTAACGTTGAAAAATAAAGTAAAAGACAAAAAATAAATCCCCTAGTTAAGTGAATTCCCAAGCTCGCTGCGACGGGATACAGAAAAAATACTGTATCCATAATAAAGACAGAAACTGTATCATTAAGAGAGCCTAGCCGGATAAATTCAAATTACCGGGGAATCGTTGCGAATTAAGACCACTTTTTGCCCCGTTGTTTTCCTCACTCGCTGCATCACATTCCGAAAGCGCGCCGATCGGTTATTACGAGGGAAGTCCGGAGATATCCCCGCTGGGCGCGGTCTGGCGGCAAAGGGATGATTGCGCCATTCTCGCGTTTTTTGCATCCGAACAAGGCTGCCGAAAGAGCTTGTGTACCAGCGTTTCGCGGCGTGAAAATAAACCGGGATGACTAATTTGTCCGGGGGAACGAAGAGAAGAAAAAGAGATCGGTTAAAATAATGTCCAGCGGAGGGTGAAAACGGCAGCCACTTTGCGCGAAGGGTCGCGAGAAGGTGTCGGAGGGTGGCGAGAGATGTAGTGGGCGAGGTGTATGGACCGCCGTGCATGCCGGCGGAGTCGAAGTAGCACTATCAGCACGCTCACGCGCTCATGTGTGCCCACTAAATCTGGTCGGAAAACCCCCAGGCGCTCCGGAGTCGCCTCATCTCCATGGCTGGGCCTTTTATTGCGCGTCTCTTCCGTGTGACCCGATGATGCAAATTCCTCGTCGAACCTAATCTACGCCTGACGGTCGGAGCTGTGCGTCTGGGTTTTTCCAAGGTTTTCCGCGCAAATACGCGGGTGTTACGCAAAGTGGAAGATTGCAATGCCGCTTGCCCATAATGGCCTCGCCGGTGCATCTTCTTCCTCTTGCTCGGTCGTTCTTCGTCCGCTCTTCTCCCTCTCGCCTTGTGTACTCAGCAAACTGTGCGCCGTGTGCGGTGGTTTGTTCGCCGCTCGAATCCCGCATCCTCAAGATTCGCGATTTCCAGGCTGGAATATGCTTTTTGCTCGATGCGCTTCGCGGCAGGTTTGCCGCTTCGGTTAGCCACCGATATCTCAGCGGAGGATCGTGCCGCGGCCGCTTCGCTGCTGGTGAGCCCTCGGCTGCCCACACCGAGCCAGTCCTGAAAACTCAACGGGGCGGGAGCTCTCGTAGGTAAAAGAGTTTTGGGTAACGCTGCCGCGCTGCGGAATACACGATGAGAAAAAAAAAGTGAGGAAGGTAAAAAAAAACCGTGGTTGAAAGAAGAAGGAACGAATAAGCGACGCAATACACTATACGTTACTCCTTCGGTCCCAATATCGAGTGCAACCTCGGCCCGGCAGCGATTCAACTCGTTTCACTTCCTCCTCGTTCCTTCGTTCGCGTTCCACTTTTTTACTTCACGGCTTATTTTAATTTTTTCATTGTTTTCCCTGCGCTGTTCCGTCACTTCCGGTTTGGAAATTTCGTTTTTCGGCCGGAAGTGACGTCATACCGAAATACGTCACTTCCGACTAGGAAGTCTCATTTTTCTACCGGAACTGACGTCATACTGGAAACAGGTAACTTCCGGTTTAAAAATCAAATTGGCGTCCGGAAATGACGTATTTTCTGTTCGACTCAATACAGCGGTTGGGCGGTTACCGACTTGACCACCGCGTGAGTACAAGACCTTCGGCAACTGGTGTTGTACCGCAGCCGTGCCGATGGTTACATTCCACCGGCGAAGGGGTGTGCTCGATTTTTAAAAAACCTTCCATCGCACTGATGATCGGGAGATTGAGGGCTTGTGAGGCATTAAATTCATTTGCCAGAGCGATACTTTCGCTCTGTTAGATTCAATAATGTATAAGAAAAAAAATACCTATCAGAGGCAAAATTCTTCATTTTTTATGCTTCGAGGCTGTGACACCGCAAGTACTCTTTTTTGGTGTTGTTATTATTTTATTTTTCATTCGAACAGCAATTTCGTTATTATAATAATTCAAAAGATCTAAGAGCGGGACGTACTCGAGGCCACACGCGCTCCTTCCCTTAATTGCCCATGTGTCGATATATCTCGGGCGTTCGAGGCTATCTCTCAATAATAATAATTTTTGCGGTTAAACGATCAAATTGCTACACGATTTCGTTCTAAGATATTTCCGATAATCGTGAGATCCGAGCTTCAGCTCGGCCACGATATTCGTGTCACACACCGCGAGAGCGTGTGCCCCGGGCGCGTACCCCTCATTCATTCAATTTACACGATAAAGTTACCGTACCCTCCCCGTTCAATTGCAAGGTAATTCGTGCTTGTATAAATTCACCGAACACGACGAGACCCCGAGCGGGAATGTACTTGCGCCTCCTTCGATCTCTCATCTTTGCGGGCGCTAGATGGCAAAAGATGAAAGTATCTGATGCAGAAGATACCGCATCGATGAGACCCACTGAAGTAGCTAGAGGCTGCTCGCAGCAATCGAGACTCGTGTATATCGCACGAGGTCACGTTCTTCCTCCTGATTCCTGAACGAGAGAAGCCCCTGCGCGCGTCTGACCGGCACGAAGATCGAAGCCGATCAGCGAAACGATTACGGATAATGTCAGTCGGTCGCCGTTAATGATTATACGCGGCGGGCACCCGTGAGACCACCTTTCGCATTATCTCGAGCGTTCACCTATTCCTTCCGTTTAAACAAACTTTATTTTTTGTTTTAGCAAAAAAAAACGGGTTTTTTTTTTTTGCAAATCGTCGGGAAAATGAGATCTATTCCGTGTTGTTTATATACCGTTCGCGATAAAAGTTTCGCCCGTCGCTGTTACCATTCCTCGGCGCCATTGCGCAATTCTATTTATCGACAATTACCGGAGCCCTGGCGTGCTCCGGGGTTCGGCGAGAAAAATTAACTGGTCCACAAAAACGTTTCGGCCATTTAGGCAACGCGCCATTTATATACCTGGCTGATGCCGAGCTCGCTCCCTCTTCTCCTATTCCACTCGACGATTTAACGTGCATTAGCATCCCGATCCTCCCGCTGGGCGGCGAGAAAAACGCTCCGTGCTGGCGAATAAAATCCGTATCGCAGCTGCAGCTTTTAATTTAATTTTCTCGATATATATAAATATTTTTCTTGTTCATTTTATTTTTTCTGTCCGTCTTTTAATTCGGAGTGAATTTCAGACGTCACACCGAAATAATTTTTTTTTTTTTAATAAATTCCACTGTCGATTGTGTGTTGATAAATCCAATTTTTACAAGAATGATGAATCAGTACACAGTAAAAAATAATTGTATTCGTAACAAATGTTTTTTGTCCACAAAGCCCACCACTTTTTTGTATGATCCTTTTTATCTTATCTTCTCTTATCAACGAAACGTATTTTTAGTTCAACCATTTTTTTAATAATGTGACATACACACACTTTTGAATGTTTGTGAAGAAAAACCGTTTGTCCAGTGGACAAACGTTTTTTTTACCATATTCGCGGGTAATTTTATTCGTTCCAGAGAGCGGAACTCTTGCCAAGATTAATCCACAATGCGAGCTGCGTCTAGCCTAATGTCTCGTGGACCACTTCGTCTCCCGAGTGGCCGTAAGGTTCCGAAAAATTAACTAAATTATATGCTCGAACAAGCCTCAGCTCCCTTTTTCCTTTCGGTGCTGCGCCGACGATTCGTTGCTAGCTCGAACCTCGAGAGTCCCAAGTTAGGCCCAACTTAATAAAAAAAAAAAAAAAAAAAAAAACCGAAACACATTGCAGCGAAATCAATGTTGTTGCACCTTACGCCCGAGTCAGCAAATCTTCCAAAGTGCAACCAAGAAGCTCGAGGGAAAACACATCGAAAGAGATCGTCGGTCGTTAGCCCGCCACGGGCAACGAATACACAAGAAAAATGAGAGAAGAAGCTCGTGTAACGGGCCGCTCTGGGGCTATCGGAGACTCCTCTTGGTCGGGGGCCGTCTCATTACCCGATCCCCGGATGGTACCACGCTGGGCTCCGAGAGGCGGCCCCCCTATAGTCCGGCCGGAGCCCGGTGCATCCTCGTATCATTCGCGTTTCGAGCACGCCCGCTCTCGAACGAGCCGTGTTTCGTGCCGAAGAAACTCTCGCGCCGATCCAGAGCGCATTCCTCTGCGCACCGCGACGCACGTTTCGTTCATTCCGCGCACGGATCGATCAAACTCCCGTGCAATTTTATTCGTTATTAAATTGAATTAAAATAAAAAAATAAATAAAAATTCCCCAGATTCTCAGCTTTGGTTTTTTACTCTCCGCTTTGAAGGAGTAGCTCAAAGAGGACCGTCCATGACCGTGGATGCATCGCGGGGGAACGTCCTGGCTCGCCTCTGGGTGCCCAAAAAGCGTCTTAGGCAAAGGAGTAAGGTAACGCACCCCGCGGTGGCCTTTGCTTTCTCGACCGAAGAACGAAGGATGATGCATGGCGTTACACGCATATGTGGGCCCCGGGTCCTACCGACCCCTCCCCCCTCCCCCTCCTCTCCTCTTCCACATCCTTCTTTCTCTTTCTTTATCATCTCTTCGTTTCTTTCTCGGTCGCTCTCGCGTCCAGCCGATTCCAGCCTCAGAGTTCTCCGCACTGCGGCCTCCTTTCCGCTCCTGCCTGCTGCTGTCTGCTTGCGTCGAGCTCTTCTCTCTCCTCGCTCCTTTGCTCTTCCTCTCGGTCTCTCTTTCTCTCTCCACCGGCCTCCATTAGCCCATGAGGCCTCGGATCCTCGAAGCAGCCAAGAAAATAATAACAACAATGATAATAAGAACGAGACTAGAGGGACTATTCCTGTTACGTTGCATTCCTCTTGTTTAAACTTGCCGGACCACCCCGGATTTCGGGCCCCGTATGGCACCCATGCCGAGCGCCGATAGGGCTCGAGGGCCCATCGCGATATTATATTTGAATCGCGGAGAATTTCGCGCTGCGTATTTAATAAATGCTGCAAATACATCTTTTCTGTTTTTGTTTGTTTTTTTTGTTCCGAACTCTTGAGGCTCGTTTCTACGAGGAAGATTAATGCGCTGTCGTACTGTTTATTGCGCGGGACCGCTGGATATTTTATGGTAATCGTACGAGGGAAGGGAGAGGGCGGGGGGCATTAGAATGATCGTAAAGATTCAGCCAATTTGTCCCGAGCCGCGCGATTTTGTTTATTCCCTCCACCTGGAATTCTTATCGCGTACCAATAAAAAAGTGTTAAAAATGTCTTAAAAAGTTGAAAAAAAAATGAAACGAGAGAGAAAGTAGAATATTATTTAATGGCGAGAGCGAGACCGGGGCGGATTCTGCCGTACACGCCCGCCTCGTCGAAAGCTTTTGGACGTCTTCCAGAATGCTTGGCTTTACTCCAATTGCGAAGTAATTAATTACTTATTCAGTCCCTCGCATCGCTGTTCCGTGTATGCGTTTATCCGTGTACGTCCCTTTCGCGCGAGAGCAAGGCTGTTGCCTCGTCTCTACGCTCTCTGACTACGAATTGGCAATGATTTTACGCAATCTTTACGAGGCGGTGATCTCGCTTATGAGAATTCTTCTTTTTTGCTTACGTATTACGCGTGTGTAACAAGTGGGAAATACGATCGGGAAATGACGGTGTTATTTTTTTATTTCTTTTTTTTCTGCAATTACACTAAAGCGCGGCTATTAAGTTCCGTTTAAAATTACTAACAATTGTCTGCAAATTTGCTATTATAAAATGTGTGACCGGCATTATACACTCGTTCTCCACGAGCTCTCGATTGTAGCATCGTTTATGCATTTTCTTATATTCACTTGTTAAAAGGCTATATAGCTCGTTACCGACAAGCGAGCGAGTTTGCGTTCGCATGACGTTGTATAATGGAACAGAGGAGCGAAGGAGTATTATAATTGAAGATCCCGGTGCCGATGTACGGGTGTTGTGCACCGGCTCGATGCGTCTCTCCGGTGTGTTTCGTCCGCGGACGAGTAATTTTCAGTTACCAAAATAGTTAAACCGCGCACCTGAGTGTAACGTTCACCGTCGCGTTTACCATAATTGCACATAATAGACACGTGTTTACATCGCGAATTACGTTTACGTCTGCGTGCAGTGAAACCAACCTCGTCGACGCCGTCGGTGCGATACGTGAGATTGAAAAAAAGCAAAAAAAAAATAAGGGCGCACGTGTGCGTGCAAGAAGGTAGAGTTTCGAGGCCGAAATCGCCAGTGGGCAATCGGGCTTCTCGATAATTATTAATTTTTAATTGCACCTTAACGGGAGATCGCGCTCGGCTCACCAAAGGAGTACAAAGGAAATAAATGAAAGATCCAAAAAATAAAAATAAAAAAGCATATCCCTGTAATCTTCGCAAGGGCGAGAAAGGTGCTTCTGCCGTTGGGCCGCCACCATCGTCGACACAGCTTCGCCGAAGCGCGAGAAAGAGGCTTGCCCGTCTTCTCACCTGTCCGTGCGAATTCAATTTGCATAAAGTTAAACCCCCTTTAGGAGCCGCGACGAGAGTAGACCGGGAGCTCCGTCGTTCGACCGATCGGCAGCACCCATCATCATTCGGCCGACCTATATCGGACCAACTTCATCGCCATCAATCATAATTAATTTGCTTTTTCGCTTGCAATACGTTCGCTCATTAACGCCCGTGAACAAATTTTCAATAACCGAAATAAAATAATAAAAAAACAAGAAACTTTAATTATACACCAGAAATTGATTAACAATTTGTATGCATTTTGTTTTATTTCCTATTTTCCGTAATATTTTATGCGGGCACCGTTGTATTTTATGTTAGTCATTTTACCGCGACACCTGTGCTTTCCCCAGCTGTAATTTATGTTGACCAACTCGCGCTCAAGAACATCAGAGCGGACATCGACGTAGGTAGTTAACTTGTTTTTCCGCTTGCATTACATTCGCTCATTACCGCGGGTGAGTTAAGTTTCAACAACTAAAATAAAATTGTTAAAAATTAATAAAAAACTTTAATCATATACCAGAAATTGATCAACAATTTTTATACATTTTTTTCAGTTCCTATTTTTCATCATATTTAATGCAGGCACCCTTGTATTTTATTTTCATAATTTTACGACTCCGATGCTTTCCCGAGTTATAATTTAAGTTGACGAACTCACGCTTGAAAACAGCAGAGCGGACATCGACGTAGTTAGTTAACTTGTTTTTTCCGCTTGCATTTCATTTGCTTATTACCGCGGGTGAGTTAAGTTTCAACGACCAAAATAATTTTTTTTTAATGAATAAAAAACCTTTAATCATATACTAGAAATTGATCAACAATTTTTATACATTTTTTTCAGTTCCTATTTTTCATCATATTTAATGGGGGCACCCTTGTTTTTTATTTTCGTAATTTTACCACGTCTCCTGTCCTTTCCCGAGTTATAATTTTAGTTGCCGAACTCGCGTACGAAAACAGCAGAGGGGACAACGACGTAGGTACACGTATCGTCAGCCGAGAGGCACATGGGCGTATCTCCCATACTATCCCACGTTAAATGCTCCACGAAACGCCCTTCTGTTTCTCACCCGCCGATATGCCAGAAACACAGCGAGAATGTGCGGTAGCAGCGTATTACAGTCGGGCAACGCGTCTGTTTCGATTGTGTGTACCATATGAAAACGTCGCTCGGCAATACGCCCGCAAGCAAGCAGGAGCAGCGGGAACGAGGACTCGCCGGCGACACGCGATCGTCGGCACGGCTCCCGCGGGCCCGGGGTGCCGTAAATTATTGCGATTTCTTTCGGGCAACCCTTGTTTATAGGGGGTGCGTCGGTCACGATCGAGTCGTACGATACGCGCACGCTCGCGAGAGTCCGACATCAAAGGTTCCCCCCCCCCCCCCCCGCACGCTTCCTCGGGTTCTCGGTCGACGACACCGCATCCGTTCGCCACCGGATATCTTCAACGACTCTCCGTCGACTGTCGTGTGTACACAGCGCTGTCCAGTTACGTCGGGGTAACCCTCCAAGCGGACACTTTACGGTTTACAAATCTTCCCGTCCGTATTTTCACCCGGTAATTTACTCATTCTCTCACCCTCGAGCTTAACCCGTTCTTCCCGCTCCTCCGACCCGTTCTCCACATTAATATTTCCACTTCTCATTCTCACCCTGTGGTCCACTCTCTCTCCTCCCGCATCCCCCCCGTGCCATCGTCTGTGTACACACAAACCGCGCCCGCTTTCGCGCGAGGTATATCTCCCCGTGATGGAATGAGTGGTGGATTATTTATCGAATTTAAATGAAGCCTCACCGTGTAATTGCGGCTGTGATGCATCGAAATGATTTGCGAGCTTTGCGTTTCAACCGTGCGGCTGCGTGCGCGCAGGCTCGCATCTCTCGCGTGCATACGATACTCCGTCTCTTCGTCTTCCCCGTGGACCATCCAGGTACGCGCTCCAGCGTCCCGCCGCACACTCGAGACGCGCTAGGAACGCGCTTGTCCCTGAGTAACCCGACATGTGTACCGCGCTCGAGTCGGCCCTCGCCTCTGCACAGTCGTCCGACCGGGCTATCGAGCGTAATGACGAATTACGAGGTATAAGAACCCGTCGTCGAGATCGTGCCGTTTATTTCCCACCGCCGGGCCGGACGCGGCAAGAGTTCATTCAGAAAACGATCGTCCTCCTCGGAGCCTCCGCGTCGCGAATTGATTGCTCGCTCGGGAGGATACAAAGCGGAGCAAACGCGCGCATCCTCCGAGCTCCGGCAACGGGTAGATAAACAATACGCACGCGATTGCTAATTTATAGGGGCAGATACCGTGAATCTTGCGGGGATCATGACACCTGATTGAAATCTCTGAAGCGCGGTACGCGCGCTCGTTGCACCGACACATGGCGGAGAGATGTACAACGTCGCTGAGCTAATACTCCGCGCATACATTCATGGCTTGGTGGGTAGAGAGTGCGTACGCTACAGTGCGGTACCCAACGCGCTGTACACTCTATACCGGGGCGTTTATTAATGGCCTCATTCATCGCGCTCATAGCCACGGGAGGGTTACCCCGGAGCGATCACTTTGCAAAGGGTGAATATTTCTGCACTGTGTATATTAGGCTGTGTAGTCGAGAGTTTAATGTACGTACACGAAAAAGAGGCTCGGGCGTGTGCGAGATCGGGTTGCACTGCCTCCGCGGACAAACTCGGCAGGGCGTTGCGCAAGGTCAGGGTTTCGGCAACAGCCAGAACTCTCAAGCGCGTTTCGCCGGGTTGATTTTGCGGGATGGGATGGGTTATGTTTTAGCGATGTAGGCGTCGAGAGCACACTCGTGACCCCGATCGAAGCCGGAAATCGTTTCCCGAGCCGTTCACCCGAACATCGTCTCGTCGCCTTTCGTTTGAATAAATTTTGGCCCGGTAAGGCGAGGCTGCGGGGTTTTTGCGGCAATGAGTAGAGAGGAGGCTGGGTACCTTCTTCAGGACGGTGTGAGGCAGAGAGACAAGCTGATCCACGGTGGCTGGAAACGGGAGCAATGAGGAGGAAGAGGAGATACGGATTTTCGCGGGGACTTGAAGAGCCGCAACAAAAAATAGGTCGACGATGCGATTTACAATATTGAAGCGGCAAATTCGATTTATTGCAATTTAATACGAATATACATATTAGGGTGTTTAAAAAAATGGCATTTTTTGCTACGGACCGCTTTTCGTGAGATTTAATTTGAGATCGAAATCTATACTTTAAAAAGGTGGGAGGAAAGGAAATAAATAAATGTCCTTTTTGAGAAACACCCTCATATATATTTTTTGAGGTTGATGAACTTTGTTACACGTGGAATTACCATCGCTCTACTTTTCTTTTTTCTTTTTCTTTTTTTTTTGCACATATTTTTCGCGAAAATTCTGTCGCTCCCGATACGCTTCCTTCCTTCCTCGCGCCACTTCCGATCCTCCCTCACGCTCGTGAGGCTGCGAGGATACAGCCGACGCGCACGGAGGACGAAGCGAAGTGCCGAAGGCCGGTAATGGAGGAGTGAGGCGAACGAGCGTTAGATCCGGCGGCAGCCGGCGGTTCTGGATGTGGATAAAACGCACGACGAGATACAGCAGAGAGAGAGAGAGAGAGAGACAAAGTTTGGTATGCGTGAGCAAGCTAGTGGATGGCCAGCGTCACGCCACGCGAGACCCCGAAAAGTTATGGTTACTGCCTCTCGGTCGCGAGCGTTCGCGAGGGAAAAGGGACGGTCGGCTCGAGGGCTCAGCGAGAAACGACGTCGAAACTAAAAATATAATATGACGCTTTGCGTAGCAGCCTAATTTCGTCGCGAGCTGGAAAGAACGTACGCGTGCTGTTCGACTGGCCGTGTGGCGAGAGAAAAGGCTCGCGGGTCTTCGCCGGCTGGACAATCCACGTCGATTTTACAGTTGCTCGGTGCTGAGGGAGAGAAAAATAAGGGGACGAGCGGAATGGCCTAGGGGGAAAGATATGCGTGAAAAAGAGACGAAACAATCGTAAAGTATGCATGTATGTTAAAAAAAAGGAAGGGACAGTCGTTACGTGACCCTGAATTGGGCGCGAGTCGTTCCCGTTCCTGAGCCCATTAGGATCCAACGACCGGAAGACATTTCGTCGAGTAACTCGCCTATAGTCTAATCTCCGATCGTGTTTTATTAAACCGCGACGACTACTACACGACTATATTTTCGCGAAAACAGCGGTTAACGTCGAGATAATGGGCAGCCCGCTGTGTCTCGTTTCTCGCGAAGATCGCGTTACGCCCATATCTCTCGCTACGTCATTATGATTTTCATTCGTGTAACTTTTCGGTTTTTTTTTTCGTAATTACTTCGCACAAATGTCAGACGACACGGATATTTCCCTGGGGAAGCTTCCAGCCATTGTGTCTTGCCGCTGAAACTTGAGCGACTCCCGCGGCTCCGCGGGAGTGCCACTTCCGGTATACAGAAATTCCACGTCCCAGTTCTCTGGACTCGTTCTATCCACGCATTGCGAAGAACGACCTTTAAAGGGCAGACCGACTTCTATTTTTATCCTAAGTCAATTATACCCGACGGTCTGTAGACGGTCATTCACACTTTTTAAAGTTTACGTGGATGTCTCTTAAATTTGTTAATTTAAATAAATTTTCTTAAGAGAAAGAAATTCATAGCTAAAAAAAGAAGAAAAAAAAATGCCGTAACCGTAACTTTGGAAAATTGACGAGGCTGAAAAAAATCAGACGTCCGGGGTGTCCCAACCTGACCCGTATGACGTCGATAGCACGTGGTCCTGGCGACATCGAGCTCTCTCGCAAAAGGGCCTCCGGTTGCGGCCCAGAAACTGGAGCGCCATCTTTCGACGACGCGTCGCAACGCCGAGGGCCTCGGTTCGCCGCAGACCTATAGAATTGTCGGTCGGTAAGCAGGGTCTCCCCCTCGGTGCGTGACACGGCGCCGTCCTACGAAAGGACGGCGGTTTATAGTGGCGGAGGCAATGGAGTTGCTTCCGACGGTGGGGAGATGGAAATCGCCGGCGGGGAGGGGGATCGCCCCGACCGTTTTATTATCGCGGTAGCCACGCTTATAAACAGCGGGGAATCGCTTCATTTTCCCCTTTTAACCCGGCTGTCATTCGCGACGCTCGGAATGATTTTACTGCACCGTCTCACGGAACTCCTGTTTGTATGTTGCCTCCCCCGCACGTACGTGCGGTATGGCATCCACGCGGCCGCGCTTCCGCGATTATTACGAGGCTCGTTTCGTCGCTGGTTTACGATTGGAAATAATACCCGCAGTCAGGCACGAGTCGCATCCGCGCATATTCGATTGAATTTACACTGCAATGGGCTGCAATTTAATCTCGATGCCCGATAGCGAGTAAAAAAAAAAACATTATGCTACCGAAAAGCATTCCCCAAGAAATCCACACCTTCGGGGTGATTCGATGAGATTGAGGAAGGTCGACGAGGCGACGAGTGCAGGTCCAATGCAGCGCGAGGTTTGACGAGTGTGGAAAAGGGCATTATGGCCGCCGAAGAAAGTATCATTAGGGGCGACACCGAGCACCCGAGGAAATATTCGAGGGGCAGGTCTTCGGGTTCTCCAGGAACCACCCCTGCGGCCATACCTGCGCGACTAATCGAACCAGCATGGCTGGCAACGTTCCGCATCAACCGGGGTGCGTGCTCTCTCCTCGCCTGGTCGAATCGCGACGTCGCGGGACTGAAACCTGAAGAGCCCTTACGAATCAAAAGAGCATCTAGCGGAACGCACCGCTAGAATGCTATTGATATACCGTAGAAACGTCCGTGAATTCTTCAGTATATCGAAGATGCTCGGCGACGTGTCGTCACACCGCGCGTTGCGACCTCGTTAGAGTTCTCCTCCCTCGAAGGTCCGAGGATCCGCGTAGTACGAGCATGCACTGTAGATTTCGCCGGTGTAGAGACTGAGCGCGAGGGCAAACCCCGTGCGGGCGCTGTTTTATCTCCGAGCCTTAAGTGCCGTGATCGACTATCGTGTCTCGTCGTCGTCGCCGGACTCTCGGTTCGACGAGGCCCAAAGCTGTGCGTTCAATGCCGTACGATGGGACACATTCGTCCGTCGGAAAAAAAGGGGCAGGCGGAGAACGGCCCGACGGAAGTGACTCTGCCTCTTGGGAATTTTTTTTTCCCTTTTCTCACATCTTTTCGAGAGAGATCCGTTCGACCGGAAGCAATAAAATCCTGGATAACGACTGTATTCACTAAAAGGTATTTCCGTAATGATCTCCCCGATTAATCCTTCGGAGAATGATGTATAGCGCGGTATTTTCTGGTGGGACGAAGAACAACGATTGAGGCATCAACGTCCCTTCTTTCCGTTTTGGAAAAAGAATTATGGATTCAATATTAATGGCTCCGAGTGCCGAACGCTCGCGACCAAGAGGTAGATCGGAGGGTGATAATGGACTGTCGCTGGTTTCTAACGGGGAAGAATAAAAGTTCGCCGAGCATCGATGTTTCCGCGGGCGTTATCAACACGGCAGTTGAGATGATCGCTCGCCTGGGAGGTCCGTTATCTCCCGCTAGCCGACTGGCCACCCAGTGGATCCCGCAACCCCCTCGATCCCGCTTTTCCTCTACTCGGCCCGCATTGCAGGCTTTGCCGAACACGGCTAACTAACTAACCCCCTCCGGCATTTACATTGCTAATTGCGCAACGGGCATGCGAGTGTAATGGTACCTAACGTGGACAATACTTCGAGGGAATTAAAGCCCCCCTGTTCCTACTCCCACACTCTATCGCCTTTCCCAAACCGCACCGACGACGCGAGACACTCTCTCCTCTGCCGTGGAAACGCTCTGCACGAACCGACGACGGACGAGCGCATTGCCGAACGGGCATTCAATTATTAAAAACACGATTTCAATGTCGCGAGGTAATTGTCCGTTGGAATTCAGCGAGAGTCTCGAATTTCCGTCAGCGAAATACACGGAAGCAATTTTGGTTCCTCCAGAGGGTGGATTTCGTCTCATGGACTCCGCGGCACGCGAAACATCTCGATCAACCCTTTCCAGGAAATAATTATGGGGGACCCGGCGCGAATCGTCATGGAAGTCTCGAGAGGGCGAGAGCAACGGATCTTCCCGACGTTCTCCGCTACGCTGTCTCCGAAGTGAGAACTCCGTTGAAATAGCCGACGTTCCTCGGAAGGGTCTTTCCCTCGCCGTTCCTCGGCCGGTGGAAGACGCCACCGAAGCTTTACGGTGACGCGTAAATAACGAGGTAGTTGGAAACTTTTACAAACCCTCGCATACGCGGACGCATCCGGAGACGGCTGAGAGGCGCATATCTGCGGGAAGCCGGAGTCCGCGGTGGGCGCGGTCGCTGATACACTTCCTCGCAGCGATGCTGATGTTACACCTCCCTTTCCGCGCTCGTATCTCCGCGAGTGTTGTAACTCTTCCACCGCCCGCGGAGAGCGACATCGCTCAGCCGCTCTATGCGAAACTTCTCGCACGGTGGAGCGGTCAAAGAGGATTTTTCTTTTATTCCCTCCTTTGAAACTAGTCTAGACTCGGGCTAGGCCGCAGAGAATAAAGAGAAGCCGGACGAGCCATACAGCTCTTGGAAAGTACAGTGTGTAACTCTTGTCCCGGGACGCCCGGAGCAGACGTTCAACGCTCGGGACTTCATTCGCTTCGATATCTTTCGAGAAAAAAAAGGAAAAAAAAGAGACAAAACGGATGCTCTCCAGGAGTATATCGAGTCTCTCTTCCAGCGCGACATCCGTCCTTCTCGCCGTTCTCGTCGTCTGGTGGACTAACGTGCAGCCTCGCTCTTGCGCGAGACGAAAAGAACGACAACGATGGAGGCGACGCGTTTCCCACTCCGTTCGGCGGGGGGTGGTCGGCTTGAGGCGCAAGGGTTGTCTACGACCAACCCATCCACCCCCCGCTCGCCTAGAGCCAGCAGAAAGTCTGAATAGCTCGCTTTCCCAACGTGAATACCGTCGCTCCTGCCGCTACCGCGATTCTCCGGTTATACTACTTCTCTATTCTTTCTCCCTGTTCGCCCAATGCTCTCGGCCTCTATATGTAACGTAAAGTAAACTGACTTTTATATACACCGCGACGTCGTTCGCTACTCGCATAATACACTTCCCGGCGGCAGCAGGACCACTCGGCACATAATGCCGAATGCGCGCGGGAGAATCTCTCTCGTCCGCATACACGCATAAAGTGCTACTGTACATTTTACACTGTGTACATAGATGTATGCATATGTATATAAATATATGTAAAAGTGTACGATGCAGTACTCTTTATGGACACGAGTATATACACAAAGAGCCACTACATTTTCCTACGTATTATACTTCAGCCGAGCTGTATACGCGGTGGAACGCGGCTCTTTTTTTTCCTCGGTGCCTATCCGTGAATATGTACGTGCGTGTGAGTATGGATATATGGATAAATGTGCGAGCGAGATGATACCGGGGACGGAGAGAGAAATAACCGGAAGAGGAAAGAGTCGCGAATCGCGTGCCAAAATTATATCGACCCCCTTGAATATAGCCGATGACGTTACGATGTCTGGTCCTTATACCGTCGGCACGTATATAAGTATATGTCTTCCTCATCTCTTTCGGTCGCGGATTCCCCTCTTCCCGTCGGCACACGGCACGGCCTTAATTCGCGATACTCCCTCGTACGACCGGGACGGCTGCCTCGATTTTTCCAACGGTCTCAGCAATTTCTTCTAACCGACGGTGCCCGCGTTAACGACGAAATGGTTTTAAGCTCTTTCTTCATTTTCGTTACTTTAACGGCTCGAACGATTTATCCATCCCGCTTCGAGCAATTTCAAATTGGATCTTGTCGTTATCTGCTTGGTAAGATATAATGAACGCGACAGTGTAAAAGCTACCGCGATATTTTGCTTCCTCATAGAGGAAGCACTGTCATGGTGAAAAAAAAAAAATTCGAGATTTTTCATCAACACATGCTTAGAATGTTCCAAAACATTGAAAAATCGTATTAAGAAAAAATGTCCGGATGTGTGTGTGTTAGATAAGGGTAGATAAGCAGGTATCATTTGGATTTCTTGAGTAAGAATCGAAGGTGTAAAAAAAAAAATTAGGTGCGCCTAATTCCATGTATTTTTACGCGCCGAGTATAGATCTGACAAAGTGAAACGCGAGGTTGATATATTTTTACGCGCTGAATCTGAATAAGCCAGCCGATTTGCATAAAAGTCGAATATGACGTTGACGTTCAAAAAAGCCAAAAATATAGAAAATACTTCCTCATAGAAGAAGCTTCGCGAATAAAGAAACATCATGCGAAAACGATATAAAAATATCAACTTTTTTTTTGTTGCTTCGTGTGTTAATTTATTTATTTTAAAAAAATATCGTACCGTGAGTTTTATGGGAATAAGTAAAAATATGTTTTTTTTTTCAATAGAATATCGAACAATTGCATTGCTTGCATTGGGATTTTTGGTGAGAGAAATTTGTATTGCGGGCTTGGGAGGCCAGGAATATCCGCGTTGCCAGCGTGTTATTGCGTCGCGCTGATCGCTGAAAAGCCGAGAAACGTTCGAAACCCTCTTAATACACACACACACACACGCCCAGTATGACATAAGGAGCGATTTGCGTTCCTCGGAGGGAGATTTCCGGGTGCAACGTGCAACGGGCTATCGTCGTTGCGTAAACACCACCGGAGACGTGACTGCGTGACAAACAGTGTGGGCAGTGGCGAGCTGTATGTACTCTGGCACGTGCAGCGAACTCTGCTCGTTCGCACGTCAACGCCTAAATATCGTCTCGCAAGAGTACTCGTATATACCACAAATCGCTGGAGGATTGAAATTATAATTCGAGAGAAGTATAGACATCGGCTGCAGGAAAATATCGACTGCGAATCGTATTCAACCCAATTCCGTCGCTATCGTAATAATTATTTTTGTATCAGATAATTATGCGGCTAAACCACTCTCGACGTATATTAAAAAAAACACTAATAATTACTTATATATAAACCAATCTATGTGCACGCCGTTCGGCAGCGATAAAAAGATTATTCAAATATACTTATTTCATTTTTATTGAGGGTTCTGCGGCGATGGTTTAGTTATATATCGTGCTTTTCCTGCGCAAACGTTGCCTCACTCCTCGTTACACTCCGTCGATTACGGGGTTGCGGGAACGCTAGCTATCAAGCTATCCAGACGGGGGGGTCGCGCGCTTCGAGATAGTACAAAGGGACCAGAGTCGAGAGGGGATGAGGGAGTCTCGATTAAACACGCGTTCGCGAGAATTTAAAGCCTCTCGTCGAGGAAATTCCACGATAAAAGACAGATACGAGCTTTTCGGCGAGTGGAAGGACGGGGGGTTATTGGCTGAGAGCGGCCACGTTGAGAAGGGGGGCGCTCGCTGGGTGCAGGGGAGAGGAGCGAGGTAAGCACTCTGCCATTCATGTGGAGAGCGCCAGGGGTGGTTCGACTGTTCTCGCAGGGGTTGGCTCTGTGGAGCGCGAACGAACGGGGCCAGCTAGGTATAATAACGCAAGGGTGTGTCTTGGATGGTGCCCCCCCGGTTCTACGCCGGGCCAACCCCTCGTCAAGGGGGTCGGCAAGCAATTATACCACTAAATTAAGGCTCAACAAAATTCGGTAATTAGGGTCTTTCGAAGATTGAGCACCGAGCCGGGGCTAAGAAAAGCTAGCTGAGCCGCTACTCTTGCACCTCGCATAAAATCGCGTGCCCGCCCTGTTTCCACGAGATTAAAGACTCTAGCGCGCATTTGATCACCCGCGGAAAGTCGCTGGGCGAAGCCGCGAGGCGTACGACGGAAAACTTTTATAACGCCCCCGCATCCACGGAGGAAATTATTCCCTCGTTGGAAAAGAGACCCGAGCCGAGATAACACATCGCGAGCCAAACTTCTCTACTTTCTCATGGATTCATACTTACCCCGCCCTCTCTCCCCTATCAGCTATCCAATTCACTTCGCGGATGAGAAGCTTTTCTTATTCAACAATTTCAGCGATCTTTGTTTAAACAAAAGGTTCAAACAATCGACCCCAAAAAAAAGGAAATTAAGATATTTTAAATAATACATTGTATCGATCAGCGATACAAATTTGTCTGTTCGATCGACTCTAGCCCAATTAATGATGACCGATGCAATGTTCAACGGATGAGCGAATATGCGAGTCGGACGACCGTCGTCCCGGTTTGTATACACGATTAATCTATAATCATCACGAAGTCATGAATTTTCGTGCGCAGTACCATCGGTTAATGGCGTTTAGAAACGTGTGTGACGGTTTACGCGCTGACATTGCGCTGTCTGTCACGCGTTCCGATGTGCAAACCCACCCTCCGCCGATGCCCGGTGAGCAATCGCGCCTCCACTCTATATCCACCCGTCCCACCCCCGTGGCCCTACGAGAGTTCCGAGCACCCCCCCGGGCGGATATATATCTGCGTTTGGATTACCTTCGACTACCAATAGGGTAAACACCAGCGCCGCTGCAGAGCTGCGCGGTCGCGTATTGCGATCCGTCAGTGCGGGTAAACCGAAAACATAAATTTAATAGCTGTTTCAACCCTGCGTACTCTCCACTACCGGCGGAGAGAGAAAGCTTCTCTCCCGCGCTACGCGCTCCTGGCCGCCCGCAGCCTCTCTTCTATACCCCCTCGCTCTTCTTCGAGCTTTATGGCGCCACCGAATTTCCCATTAAATAAACCAAGCGCCATGTTCATTACGGGCCGGCTCCGATCGCGGCTTGCAGCGAGACGGAGAGAGGTGGCCGATGTGTGTATGCGCGATCCTCATGCTGCTGCACGTGCTTCCGGTTCGCTGTTGGGGTGACTCTAGCCCGGTGGGTTTAGAACCATCCCACCGCTGTCTAGGGCTTAGACCGCGGACTGCGGTTCTACGCGTATACTACAGTTATACAGGCGGAGATAGCTCCAGGCAGGAGGTATATGGGCGACGAAGCTCGGACCCGCGACAGAAGCAACGTAACGCGGAGGGAGGGAATTGGCGTCGGAGAAACGCGCCTCGGATGGAGTATCCACCGTGATACCGCTTGCTTACCATTTCGATCGCGCACCGAAACGCGGTACGATACAATGCGATATAATTTAACCGAACGTATTTAAATTCCGATGCTTCATCGTTGAGAACAAATATTAATCGGCGCTCGGTTCCGGGACCGCAACAGTTGCCGGGGTTCTTGTAATCGGCTGTATTCCCGCTACGACGTCACATCCGGTAGAAAAATAAAATTTTCTAACCAGAAATGACGTATTTCCGGTGTGACGGTACTTCCAGTCAAAAAAATTGAATTTGCAAACCAGTAGTGACGTATTTCTGTTGTGACGTCACTTCCGGTTGAAAAATAAGATTTTCGGAAGACCGGCCGGAGAAGGACCGATATGGGAGGCAGTGTGGAGCCGGCGATGTGCTGTTTTTCCAGTTACGGCCGAATCCCACCTGGATTTATAACGCCGAGAGTCGATTTTATGAAAATCTCTTTAGCGAAAATTCGCGTCCGGCCGAGAAGGGCCGGGGGGCGCGTGAGAGCGCAGGGCTGCGGAGGATCGGGCATTGGCGCGGCATAGAGAACGACGCGAAACACTGTAACTCCTGCTTGCTGATAATTAGCGCATCCATCAGCGGCAGCAAGCCGCCAGCTAATGCCGATCGTACGTTATCGTTATCACGGTCTCCCCATTTTGTCTCCCCTCCTCCTCTTCCTCCCCGTTGGAGCCCCGCGACCACCATCGCCACTGGCTGCTTCATCCCTTCCCGAGCAGTTGTACGGTGTACCCTCTGCTCGCTTCCGCTTACCCCTCTGTGGCGACTCTCGTCTATTCGCATGTACGCGGAGAGACCGGCACTGTGCGATGCGTGTACGCGAGAGACATTGGCGGGGTAACACTGTCGCAGAGTCGCATCTACCCCGTCCTGGCCAATGTTCGACGCTCGGTATGTACGAGCGACGCATGAGCTGTCGATACCGCCAATAATCTAATAACCAGTCACCGGCAATGCGTCCCGAGCCATCGGTCTTCGCAGATTTCCGGACGTTAGTCGGAAACCAATAACCTCCGCGGAGCCCAGACCCGGCGAACTCTCACTATCTCGTTACCTTTCTCGAATTACTCCTCGTACGTTATCAATCGAACGCTCTCGGGGATTAATCGGACGGAAAGAGAGGTGGAGGCAGAGAGAAAGGCTATCGTCGAAAGTGATTTACATTCCGAGATATTTCTTGGCGGATGTGAATGGGGATTCCTTTAACAATTGTAGCTCTCAAACATGCCAAGATCCAAGCGATACCGGATAAGGCTTGAGAAAAGTCGTTAAAAAAATTATGACAAGATTCAATTTTTTGGATCTTGTTGGGATCAAAAAATTAGAATTGTTTGCGGTAAAAGAAAGTTCCTAGCAACAATTGTTATCCCGAATGGATTTGCTTTTAATTATTTTCCGTCGAAGTCCAAATAATTACTAATAATTCTAAAATCGATGAGGACCTCGAAAAAAAGCACGTTGCTCTGCCTATAATGAAGAAAATCAAGAACATCAGTGGCATCCCAATAAAATGCTTTCGAAAATGTTCTCGACCTAAAAATATGAAATTAACGGAAAGTCTCATAGAAACTTTGGTCGTAGAGTATCGTCCATAAGGGTGTGGAACCGGGAGGGGAGGGTTGATTCGTACGGTCGTGTTCGTTGGTGGCGAGCACAGCACGTTGCCGCAGCGGCGCGTTGCGGACCGACGTTGCTGATATAGAACAGCTAAACAGGTCGTAGATCAGGCGGTGGGTCGGAGTTATAGCGGGAGAGTTCGCTGTAGCCGCTCCATCGCGGCCAAACCAATTCCCACCGGTGTTCTGGATCATTTGGCGGCCCGCGGCTGTGAGACGCGAGCTGGCCAGTTGCGCTCCACGAACGTGTATCGCGTACGTTGCAACACCCGGGGCAAACGATGCGGCGTTACTATCGCGATTCCGCGATCCGCCGCGGAAAGGGTTCAGTGCGGAGTCTATCCGCCGAAGACCGCGAACAAGGACTCCCAAGGAAAACAACTTTTATCCACGGGCGAGATACGGAGAGAGGGTGAGAGCCGCAGTCGACGATGCAATTGCGGATATCCTCGCGCCCGCAGAAGCCATCGACCACTTTTTATCCGCGTTTCGTATCTCGCGGCCGGGCGGTAGCAGCCGCGCGGCCTCTCGTTACTCGCGCTGATTGATTCACCCTGAAAATTCCAGCGTCGTTTCCCCCGGACGGTCTTCCTCAGCGCTCCGCAATCGCGAGCTAAAGCGAGCATTTTCTTTGCCCCGCCGGTAGCGCGGATCCAAACGAGCACGGCAAGCTGCTGGAAACTCTCGGTAATTCACTTTCTTGCCCCCCCGCGCTCAAACTATACGACCACGGGGCCATTTCTTTTTACCCTGAAATAATAATAACGATAATGACGACGACGATGTGGAAGATTTATACTGAGGGAATATCTTGTTTGTGTTCGCAGGTAAGGACGATATCGCTAAGCCGCATTGGACATGGTTGCAAGGTGAGTTCTGCTTTTTTGCAAAATAATTTTCGCGAAAGAAGTCGATTGAGCTTTTATGTTTACATATTCGTATAACTGTATGGAACTCTTTCTCCGGGGACGGATCCGACGGTCCCCGCGTAAAAAACAAAATCTCTTCAAAAGTAGCAGTAGACTTTGAGAGCTCACGATATATGACGGTATAAAGTCAGATGTTCGCAAACGGAGGGTTTTTCGGATTTATGGGATTTTAATACCGAGCTCTTCTTGCCGATAGTCCGGAAGGCGCACCCTTCAGTCCGCGTCTCTCCCGTACAGCCCCGTCAGCTCATAACCCCTGGGGTGGTTCTCTTGAATTTTCTCGAAATTCGTAAAGTCCTGCCTCTCGTGGATTCCGACTCCTCCCGGCTGGCATCGGGAGTGGAGAATGATTCCGCACGACGTTCCGGGAATGGAGAGCCGAGGGGTGAATCTTCACGCTTGGGGGTCTCTGAGCCTTTTTTCACCCGAACTTCATCGGAACGAAGATGGACAAACTAAAAGTCTCATCCTCGGCTCGGGAAAGTAACAGCTGCGTAACTTGGACGACGCGCCTCTCATGACTGATTTTAAAAACATGTCTCCATTTTTGTTTGTTATCCAAAAATAGAACGAAGTCAATCCACTGTTCGGTTTTTGGTTATTCGATTGTTCTTCGCTTTTCCTCTCTGCCAAGGGCGTGTTTGCCACACTGCGAAAGTGGAGAAACGGTCTGCGGCTCCTGGGCGCGGGACGATGCCTTCGGGGGGTGATCAATAAATATTGGCTGTCGAACGTGAGCGAGAGAGACGGAAGTTCGGGAGGATGGGTGGGTGAACGCGAAGGGGGTTATATGCCTGCCGGTTGAATTGGGGTAGAGAGAGCCTGGCGTCGGTGGCGTCGGCGGCGGCAGAGGACAGTCGTGCTGCGGTTGCCGCCCCCTTTCCTACGGGCTTCGCACACGACGTATGGCAGATATAACCAGCCCTCTCTGTCGATTTCCCTCTAGCCCCCCCCCCCCCCTCTTCCACCCTCTCCCGACATCCCGATGTATAGGCAATCGAGAAACGCTCGACGTAATTTCGTCCGCGACCTCTGATCGATACCCCATACTACCCTTTGGACTCAGCGGGCAGCGCGGCTCGGTTCGTAATGCGAATCACCGTTAATCAAAAATCATCTCGCGTGTATGATTCTTCAGCCTCAAAAAATTTTTTTTTTTGTTAATCTAAGAAATTCACCATTAGAGGGAAGAAATGTATTCGGAAGGCAGGCTAAGTTTATTGACTTAAGGTAGTACTAGCACAATGACTGACGCCGCCTAAGTTCGAAAGAAAAAAGACAAAGATTACAAACACTTCTCGATGAGAAAAAAATCTGAAAAAAT
>JAPYZC010001516.1:0-18702 GCA_030522665.1 Ichneumoninae sp. A BG-2022a | reverse complement strand
ACCCAGGTTTTATATGTTTATACACAAGACGATTGAGCACAAGAAAAATGACTGCAAGAGAAGAACCAGTGATAAGGATTGAAACTTACATTCTCCAACATTATCCAGAAATCTTGAGGTCAAAGTAACGTTACCTTCTGTAATAAAAAAGCCATTAATTCATGTCATGATTCTAAGTCACAAAGTGCCAATGTAGAGCATGATAAAACATTCGAGGCAACGGCGAATACATCGTCAAGCTGTCCGAAACTCCGGCACGTCGGACCGGCGCGTAATCGTCGATCATCGTTTTCGACCGCGGTGGTTATGCTTCGACTCGACAAAAATCTATTTACCCAGGTTTCATATGTTTATACACAAGTTTGAGCACAAGAAAAATGACTACGAGGGAAGAACCAGTGATAAGGATTGAAACTTACGTTCTCCAACATTATCCAGAAATCTTGAGGTCAAAGTAACGTTACCTTCGGTAATAAACAGGACATTCATTAATTTCATGATACTAAGTCGCAAAGTGTCAATGTAGAGCATGATAAAACATTCGAGGCAACGTCGAAAACATCCTCAAGCTGTGCAACAGCTTTCGATAAGAAACGCGGAGAAGACTGTTTCGGAATGAATCGACTCTCGAGCATCGTCAGATAAGTGTGTATCGAACATTGTGCGCTAATCAAGGCCGCAGACGTCGGCGACGTTGCACCGCAATAGATCCTCCTCGACATAATTAACTGTTTAATCGCTTACACGCGGAATGTGGAGAGTGAGGCAGCCTCCTTCGGACTTCCGTGCGAAGCGACGAGGAACAGCGAAGCCCGTAAAGCCCCAGTCACCGCTACATGTTCTCGTATTTACACGACTGGTTATCTTGTACGGCGGGTATGTCGTCGCAGGATCGAGTGACGGAAGCCACGCAGACTCATCCTGCCTCGTCCTGTTGCTTCAATCCGGAACGACGAGTCGGTTTGCTTTGCCGTACGCGCGTTATTGCCGCCGGCTCGCTGACTCGACAATCAACAGAACTACTGGTCCAGCAACACAGTACAGAGAAACTCGCTTCGCGAATTCAACGTATGGGTTTGAGAATGCGCAGAGACGCGCCAAGCGTTGACTCCCGGCGGTGCAGCGTAATTAATTATTGATAGAGCGTTATGAGTCGGCGTGGGAACAGTTCTGGACAGTCGTCGTCGCCTCACTGGAATAATTCATACCCCGTCCTCTCCGTGCCGTATTCCGCTTGGGAGATCACATCGGTGCTAGCTCCGCTCGCTGTCTCGGCAATTCTCATCTGTGCCGTGTATTTTGCTGTGTTCCGTCGCTTCCCTTCGCCTCGAACTGGAATCCGGAGTGTGGATACGTGGCCAACACGGGGGGCAGAACGGAATCGTGGGGCAAAACAGTGTATCGTCGCCATTGCGATTCGCGGATAACCTGACGCAAACTGTTACATCCTCGCCTGGTCACCTGCGTAGAAAAAGTCGTATGGGAAAGTGTATTGAGTATGGGTGGCATATTGAGAATTGTATGGGAAAGATGGGAAGATGCTATTGAGTATGGATGGAATATGGAGTATGGGAAAGAATATTGGGTCGAGCATAATCTGAATATGGGTTTTGTTCAGTTCCCAAATTCATCCTATACTCTTTTCCAGACTCTTTGCCAGTCATCGCGTACGGGCTTGAAAATGTTTCTGTTGCCCGCGATTGCTGGGAAAGGGTCTGGAAAAGGGATGGCTAGAAAAAAATCTGAAAAAGTGTATGCGATGAATCTGGGAGTTGAAGAAAATCCATATTCAGATTATACTCCACCCGATATTCTTTCCGGTACTTTACCCCCATATTCGAACCATACTCAATTTAATACACTTTCCCATTTTTTTTCATCGCGGACCGGCCCTGGCAATACCTGTCCAGGACCTTATCAGAATCCGATTTCTTGCTCCAAAATGTCTAGTGGGATAATTCTATAGGGGTGTAAGTCCCGACATGCTGATAAGTCCATGAGTCCACGCATACCTATTCTAGCGAACTCATCAAGTCAGCTATTTGATTAACGCAGTGCGCGCCGCAATTCATTTTTCATTTTGTAGAATCGTCTCAGATAAAAATTGTCAGAATCGTCCATTCTCCACATAGAATCGTCTCAGATAAAAAAATGGATTCCAAACTTTAATTCAATCTCTCGCGTTTATACGTATTTATCCTCCCGTTAATTGGAAGAATCTTTCACGATTGTCGCAACACTGTTAATACTGGACAAACTGTGAATGACGAATGGGGACAGAAAGAGGCTCTTATCGCCTTCCCATCGCGCCATCGAAAAGGAACGGCGTGTATCCATAACAGCGAAATTGCCTGCACACGTTTAATATCAGTTCGTGGCAAAAGGGCAAAAATTTTCAATTTTACGTTGCGGATTATTCAGGCCCTCTCTCTCTCTCTCACGTTTGGTCCTCCATAGTCGTATCTGCGTCTGCGAGAGCTGAGGGTGACAGGATTGACGTTCGTCCGAAACTCCGGCACGTCGGACCGGCGCGTAATCGCCGATGATTGCCTTTTATTGCGGTAACGGTTAAAGCATGGAGGGGAATCCAGCCAGCGAGCGTTCTCGGCTGATCGGCCGAGAACTATATACCCAGGCTGGCGTTCCTGAACTGGAGTTTTGGTTCACGCATCCCCACGCTCGCTCTGCATTTCGATTCCTCTCGCGAGAGCTTTATCTCGTGGAGACGAAAGATGCGCCACGCGATCCGCTCATTTGCTCGGGACGACTCTCGTGTCCGACCCCACTCGGTGTGCATTCCATCTTGGAGATGCATCGTAGTGGCTCATATTCCTCCTGGGTGATTGCGGCTGACAACCCCAATCGCTTTCTCCGCCACGGTAGCGTCGTCGGAATCAATTCAATGAGCTTTGGTCCGATTTCGAGTCATTGGTCCGGCGTGACCTTTGCTCCTGCTGAGCCATCAAAAACCGGGTCTCTGACGCGCATACGGAAGCTTGTGATTGAGCAGCAAGACTAACTTCAAGTTTCGGTATAATACTTACAGCTTTGACTTTCATTGCCCCTTTTTGCGAAGGAATTCAGACACCTCTTTGAATGATCAGAAATATTACAGAATGGAGCTTCAATGAGCAGAATAGAGATATTCATCGTTCAACCTCTATTTTGCTTTATTCAGCTCTATCTCCGATCATTCAAAGATAGGTGTCTGAATTCCTTCGCAAAAAGGGGCAATGAAAGTCAAAGCTGGAGGTATTATGTAGAAACCTGAAGTCAGTCTTGCTGCTCAATCATGAGTGTTTGAATGATCAGAAATAGCGAAGAATGGAGTTTGAATGAGCAGAATAAAGCTATTCATCGTTCAACCTCTATTCTGCTTTATTCAGCTCTATTTCTGATCATTCAAAGATAGGTGTCTGAATTCCTTCGCAAAAAGGGGCAATGAAAGTCAAAGCTGGAAGTATTATGTCGAAACCCGAAGTCAGTCGTGCTGCTCAATCATGAGTGTTTGAATTATCAGAAATAGAGAAGAATGGAGTTTGAATGAGCAGAATAAAGCTATTCATCGTTCAACCTCTATTCTGCTTTATTCAGCTCTATTTCTGATCATTCTAAGATAAGTGTCCGAATTCCTTCGCAAAAAGGGGCAATGAAAGTCAAAGCTGGAAGTATTTTGTCGAAACCTGAAGCTAGTCTTGCTGCTCCATCATGAGTGTTTGAATAATCAGAAATAGCTGAATAGAGCAGAATAGGACTTCAATGAGCAGAATAGAGTTATTCATCATTAAAAATGTGGCGTCACTTCTAGCCTAGACGATCGGGAAAAGTACATTTCCTCGAGTCATTTGACGATTGGGACGACGTTTCGACAGCACGCGATTCAATCGTTTGCATCTCTGTGAGCTCGAAAGTGAAGGAGAAAAGCATCAAGGTATCCTGATGTTGGTGGTGGTCCATGTGCGGTCATTTCGCCGGCTGTCCGTCTTTCAAAACCGCAGTGATTAGCTGATCGCTTGAGAGAGAGAGTACTGGAGTGACTCTTTAATGACCTCGGTGTAACGATACATGCAACGAGACATATGAACTATAAACACCATGTTCATTTCTCATTCGCATCTTTGGGAGGGACCATGAAGTACCGTTATTTCGTTACAAACCCGCTGACTCGGACGAAACTTGCGGATTTAAGAGCCGGCACATAATCGGTTTACGCGGAGGATTCGATCGACGGCTGAGCACGCATCGGATGTAGGGTATCCGAGAAATCTTTCGGAGCCCACTCTCGCAATGATCTTCAATCGCATTCACGTGAAAGTCCGCTCTTCTCCCCCATAATCGTCCGTAGCGCCGAGGCTAACACGCGATACCCTCGTTTACCGATGGCATGTACGTTCGCTTACGAATTGCGCCTCGTCCCTACGTTCCCTTCCTATACGACTGCCAAGAGTCAAGAAGACGTAACGCACGAAATCCCGGGTTTCGAGTCTCGGCACTTCTTGATGGCCCGACGCCCAAGGAAAAGCGTGGAGTGGCTGGAAGGTATAAGCACGATCGGGCGAGAGAGTAAAATAAGAATGAGAAATGGAAAAAACAGCGAAGCTTAGGAAATAAGAAACGAATGAACAGAGGCAAGCGGAGAGGCACGGCTGACGCCTGGCCCATCTGTATGCTTTCTGCTGCTGCCTGACCTTCTTGGCTTTGCAACTCGGCACTACTCCCAAGAGCAGCGGCAGCAGCAGCAACAGCAGCCACAGGTTCAACGACACGCCTCACCTCCTTCGTAGTAAACAGCTTGGCGTAGAACCGACGTTCTTCTCCGCTTCTGCACCGAGAGCTGCTGCCTTCTAGCTTTCAGTGACTCTCAAACCGCAGAGAATCGGGGACCTCCACCCGAAGACAAAAATGTCTTCGATCGCTTGGGGGTGTCCGCGTTTTCGAATCAAGCCTCAGCGACGCGTGGTGGACGCGTTCGTTTGATTTCCATCCTGAGACCAACTAGCTCCCATCTAGCCCGACATTTCCTGAGGTACCGCGAATTCGTGTGTTCATTGACCTTGGCAATGCCATGTTATTTAGCTTCTAGCAGCAAACCCTGATGGATCACCACGAATCCCCGTCGACCGGCAATAACTATGATCCTGTCTCGTATCACTATTGCTTGGTTGACTGTTGGTCGTTGACCTTCCTCATCTTCCCCTTCCGCGCCGCTGAACTGAGTATCAACAAGTCGAAAGAGATGCTCACCGCCGCCCCTTCGCGTATGATTCCTACTCGCTCCATCCACCCATTTAACCTGGTCCTCCGTATGTTCACTCGTTCACTTAATTAAGTGAATTAACCGGGTGCAAGCGCGATCACCGGACCAACTCCTATGCGGCGGATGTTAATTGCTGGATACGCCGTTCAGCTTGGGCGTATTGTGGATCCCCAGCGGTTTGTGAGTATGAGACTTTCTGGTGTGGTGTGCGATATCATGGCAGTACGCTTGCAATCTTACTTTAGTACCAATAATGCTGCTCATCTCGGAGTACATGAACTACTGGCGGCAACCGGCGAACTGATGCGGTTTGACTCTCGATTGCTTCTGGTGCTTCTGCCGCTCGGGTTGTGGCTGCTCGTCGGTAGGATGAAGGACGGCGTTTGCCCGCGTGTGGGCCGGACGAGGCAGATTAAATCACGTGACCATACGAACGATAGCGAAGAGGAGAGATCCATTCGCCCTCATTAAATCCTGAATCAAGTGTATGCTGTATAGTCTTATCGCACTCGGGCGCACGCCGACGGCATCCGAGCTTGATTACCCAGCGCGCTTTCCGGTTCTATCTTTCGTTTTACGCGGGTAAGCTTTATCTGCATAAAGCTTATCCGCCCTATGCGGAAGCTTATCGGCCAATGTAATTTTATCGCTTATAGAAATCGTTTTCTAACGCGATAATGAAAAGACCGAGCTCGGTGTGGATAATTAATTGAGCATGAAAATACGGTCGAAACACACGTTATCTTTTTATTGCTTAAACGAATACTTATTTAAGGCCATCCAACGAAAGTCGCCCAAAAGATTACTGTGGGTGTGTTGAATTTTTACGAACATTTAATTTTTTAAGGCTGTCTTTATGTTTCAAACATGAGAAGATCTTTGAAACACACATTATCATTTTATTGTTTAAAGAAATAATTTTTTTGAACGTCATCTACAGAAAATTACTAAGAGTCTGTAGAATTTTTACAGACATTTAATTGTGTAGGTTAAATCTTGACGAATAGTATTGAAGATCGACTAAGTTCGATGAAAATATTAAATAAATCGATACGTCGATAAAGGATATTTTGGGTTGAGCACCTCTGCTCGAGAGTCCCGAAACTGAGCAGAAGAGAAGAGCACCACTGCTCACAAGTTACCACGGCCCACGAGAGTGCAGTCGCCATTAAGGTCCACCGCTCACCTCGACGTGAAGCCGGTTAGGTAGACCGAACGAAGGTACGACATCCCCATTGACAGCTTAGATGATAACTTACCGACGATATCCGAAAGTGAAGAAAACCTTAATTTTCGTAATGTACAAAGATCGGTCGATGTAAGAAAAACTACTAACAAGCTAGTTTTATCTAATACGCTAAATTGTCCATCATGGGGTGTTAAGAGTGGAATTCTAACTATGTATTAACTTTTTGACAACGTTCCTTTTATTATAAAAAAAAAAAAATAATGTCGCATCAACTACCAGCGTTATTAACGACGAGTGAACAATGAAAACTATTTACACATTAAACTGTGGTTTTGTTGGTTTGTTGTTTTAGATGTTTGTCCTCGTTTTTCAAAGCTCAACCCCCCCCCCCCTTTGGTGAAGCTTGGAAAGTTTCTATTGTAGTGGAGATAAAAGCAAACTTAATTTTCGAAATCCATGCGAGCCAACATAATCGCTAGTTACATACAATTTGGTGATTTCGGTGCTGGAGTTTAACATTGGTGTTATAGTTTTCCATACAAATATATCGTCTTGCAATATTCGAGTGCTGTAGTTAGAACTTTGATATTATTCAGGCAATCAGTAATTTATCTCCGGTCGACGACATTTCGATTCACAATCCAATGCCCAAATACAAATTTTTTTAAACCTCGATAGCTCATTCACAATGTCCCCATACGTTTCGTTTGGTCACGGATGATTCAGAACATTACTCCAAACAATAGATCCAATAAAAGCCTGCCCATTTCTGCCCGAGTTCTAAATTCAACTCGGATCAGTTGGAACTGGCATTTCGTCAGGAGCCCGAAATAAGGACGACCTGTATAAAAAAATCATTATAATATCGAACGAACGAGCGAACTAACAAAAGGAATATAATAATCCGATCGGCCCCCGAAGCGGATAAAAGTTAGAGCGTTACTCATCACCATTATTTGAGGGCATCGCCGCCTCCTCCGATGGAGTGTGGCGGAAAAAAAAGTGGACGAAAAAAAAACGAACTCGGGTCAGCTAGAAGAAAAAAACATTGAAATTGGTTGAGGGGCGACGGTTTGTAAACCGGTGACGCGACTAGGGAGAAGGGGAGAGGAGTGCATCTGCATATCATGACTGCATAACGCGCTCGATTGAAAGCGTACGGTGTGTGTTCTTTTTTTTATTCACAGATCCATACACACTGTTTTTTGTGCAACACCTCCCTCATACCCGATCTATCGTTTCTTTCTCGCATCCTACATTTTTTTTCGATCGTATTTCTGTTCGGGACGGAGAGTCAGCAATGGTGGTCGTGATCGTGCCGCTGTTCTCAACAAAAGGCGTACGACCCTCGCCGCGGTACAGATGGTTAGTAGAAGGTAAAAAAAACTGGGAGTGACAATCGAAAGGGGTCATTCGCTATCTCATCCTTCTTCTTTTTTTTTACACTCGCCCCATCCTGCTCTAGGTCAAACGGCGATTGGACGCTCGATAGAGAAGAAATTATGAAAGAGGAATTATTAAAAAAAACTGAATTGCATTAGAAAGACCCACGTCACTCGTGCACAAAGTACACGCACACGCACTCATACTTAAATTTCTTTTTCTGGGCGCGTCCGATGACGGGATTTTATTGAACGCATCGAAATAAAACTTGGGGACATTCAACAATAATTTTATAACGTTTCGTATCATATTATTCCATTTTATTGAATTTTGCACATTCAGCGACTGCCGCCCAACGAAATTGATTGTCTCTTTTATACTGCTAGTGTCACAGTTATTTGCATTATTTTTCTTATCACCCACTTTTATCGTTTACGCTATACGTGAGCGATTGATGCTAGATTGAGTGTGTGTTCGAAGCTCAATCCATCAAATGAAGCATCTTGTCGTGAGAAATCACTTCCGGCTTGAATACTTAAAATTTCGATCGAAAGTGACGTCACAGTGGAAAGTGCAAACGTCACTGCCCGTTTGAAAACCTCAGTTTTCAACCGGAAATGACATCGTACCGGAAATACGTCACTTCCGGTTTGAATGTCTAATATTTCGACTGGAATTAACGTTATACCGGAAATACATCACTTGCGGTTTGGAAGTGTCATTTTTTTTACCGGAAGTAACGTAATTCCGGAAATACGTCACTTCCGGTTTGAAAATCTCAGTTTTTGACCGGAATAACTCGTCTGTGACTCAAAACTGCATCTGCCCGCGTGGTCAGAACAAATAATTGGTTCAGGCGTTGCAGCAAAACCGGAAGGCCTTACTTACGCATCGAATGCAGACAACGTTCGTTTATCTTGTCTTCCGAATTGATCGGTAATTACGATAATGCTAACGAGTAAAGTATACACAGAATAATTAAAAAATGACCGTATAGGCAGAACTCCTTGGCCACGCAAGGGCTAGAACACCGATGAACGAATAGGAGCTGATAGATGAAACACAAAGTCATTCGCCGAATCGGAATCGCACCTTCTTCGATCAACGTATGGTGTATACTTTTTTGTGACAGTCCATAAAGTTTCAGTCATGAAAAGTTGTTTATCGTACACTTTGTATTGCGCGATCTCGCTCACGGCTGTTTGGAGCTTCTAAGATTCCAGGACGATAACGATGCACACGACGCGAAGCCGAGGAACGTTCTCGATCGCGATCAAGATCCCGATCATCTCTCTGCATGCAAACGATCGGGGACTTGTGACACTTTTGCCTCGAGCCCACGGCCGATGGAAATTGTTCGTAATTGCTGCGCGCGAAAGACCTCGCTCATGGGCAGGTGAGCTTGGAGTATCATCCACCTCGGCTTACTGTCTCTTGTCGGCTCTCAGCGTCTCCAATTTGCAACGCACATCTGCCTATATAAGCCACAGCCGGCTTTGACTAAACGCAAATGCAAGTAAAATAAAATGACGGAGGATAAAAAAAACGGGACAGTAGCGCGGAGTATTGGCAAAAATGAAGACAATGCTGTAATTAAAACAAACGTTTTTTTTTTTTTTTTAACGGGATGTATTTCTTTGAAAACTCGTCCAACATATCCGATGCTCGCCGAAGGGTGGAGGTTCATTGCAGAGTAAAAAAATGATTTCGTAAAATGCGTATTCGAATTTCCGTATCAATTTTTTTTTTAATAAGTGACAAACTCTGTTCAGATTTGAATATGTAAGTAAAATAAAATTACGGTGGATGAAAAAATAAAACGGAATGGTAACGCGCAGTATTGACAAAAATGAAGACAATGCTGCAATTCCAACAAACGTTTTTGTAACAGGACGCATTTCTCTAAAAACTCGTCGAACATATTCGATGCAGAGTAAAAAAATAATAATAATTTCATAGTATGGCAATACAAAGTTTCGTAATAATATTTTTTGTTAAATAAGTGACAATCTCGTCTCTTCGGCTTTAAATACACAAACCTGTCCTTTTATTTCCCGCCTCATGAACAATTTTAGTTTGAACTTTGTTTGCAAAACTGGATCGGGATGGCTCGATCAGAAAATTAACAAATAAAAAACAGCAGAAGTTTGTGAACAACAAGTTGTAAAAAAAGTACAAACTTTTTTTTACTATGTCCAGACTGAAAAAGTCTGCGGAAAAAGCATCGCGTTCGTCAGCGAGGGCGATTTGGCAAGCTGCAGTCTCGACCTTACGCTTTACGACTGGTTCGTCACCGTATCGTGCGGCTCCCGCATAGCCGCTTCGTTCCGCTCATCGGTGCCGATGTTTCTCCCGCCGACGAGCCACAAATGCTCTTAATGATATATCTGTATTACCTGTGGCGAGCACGCCGCTCTCACATCGACGGGCGGGAAGCGCACCGCACTCACGATGCTTTCCGCTGCGTACGAAATTTTTACGTTTCAATTATACAAGCGAGACCTGTTCTTCCGCGAGGCTGCCGGCGCTCGTATAACTCGCGAGCAGCACACGCGTCCGTAACTCGCATCGTGAACATTGCCCGTGGTCCGAAGTCACCGTCCGAAGTCCCTTGAGAAGACGCTCCTCGATAGCGTGGATCACGTAAAAGGAACGCCGAATTAAAACTTCAAAGATAACATTCTTCCCGGACATTTAAATCCACGAGGAACGGGTCGGAGGATCGGGAAAGAAACTCTGGGACCCTCGATCGAATAATCATTCCCAAGCTCAGTCGGAGAACGCGGCAACGATCCTTACGCGTATCTGTGCCCGCTCCGGCCGCGATAGCCGGCAATGGTTTACAGTTGCCGCACCTGTGACACATAAACAAGTTATGTCAAGCGTGGTGGCTTTTAATTAGTCACTCGTCCAGGTAGCGCGATGCCGCGGCACGCAGGTCAGTCAGTGTACAACAGCTGAAAGCCAACGCACCACCAGAACCTTAGCTCGCGACTAGAGTCGGAACTCTACGACCCTACGGTTGGGTATGTAACTCGGTTGTATAGTGTAACGGCTCAGTTCCACTGAGTGCATTCCGGTGTTGCAACCGTGGTCTCCGCACACCAATATCGTACATCCACACTGACGCGTCGGCGCTTTCCTTGTTTCCTCTCACGTACCGCCCCAACCCGGCGAGAGATAGATACCTACGAAGTCCTTGGCTATTAGGGACCGGTACCACAACTTCCGGCAACACAACACGAGGCTCCGGTGAATTTTGCTGAGCCCGGTACATAACTCGAGTAGATGCACGGCGATACGCCCGGCGGAAGGTCTGGCTAGCCGAATCGCACACACTCGGCTCCTATCCAAGAACCTGCGGACGAAAATCACTTCGCCCAGTGTAACTGTTTCGGTAGCTGGAACCAAGCCGAGTTTAGACTTAAATGCATGACGATATGGCGAGTATCCGAGTTTGGAGAGTCTCGGAATGCGAGAGTCGCGGTGGGCTGGAGGTATGGAATATCCGTGATCAACGGACATTGCGAGGCGTAAGAGACGTTGCGATCAGTTTCGGAATCGTGGCGGAGAGGACTTTGGCGCACCCAGAAAAAAAAATTATTTGACGGCCACCGTTTATTAGGGGAGAGCGGGGCAAAATTGGGCAACGGGGCAAAACTAAATTTTCCAATCTTTTTTGGATCGGACAAGGTGGCAAAACTGTGCAGAAAAGCCTGATTTATCCGATTCTGGCATGCAAAAATTATTGGAAAAAAACGTGTTGCCCGAAACCCCGTTTTGTCCCGTTGCCCCATTTTGCCCCGCTCTACTCTAAGATCAAGTAAAATATTTATTTGAGTTAAATAAATATTTATTTGAATATTTATTTACATTAAGTAAATAGTTACTTAAATGTAATAAATGTTTGTTTAAATAAAATAAATATTTTACTTAATCTTAATAAACGGTGGCCGTCAAATAATTTGTTTTTCTGGGCGCGATTGATAGTCATGGGATGAGTGGTTGTGTAGAAGTTGATAAAATAAAGATTGTTCGGTGATGCTGTCGAACCGAAGCGTTCCACCGATTGTAGCGGAATCTATCGTCATTGCGTCTGATGAACGATTCAATTGCTTTAATGATTTACCACTTTTTCCCCACCTTTTTTTTATAGATTCCTGTTGTCACTTCACCTGGTATAACTGTGCTGGTAACTATAACCATGCGCACCGAGATTACACTAAAATGCATAACGATATACCGAGTATCCGAGCTTAGAGAGTCTCGGAATGCAACCTTCGGTGAACAGGAGGTATGGAATCTCCATGATTAACGGCCATCGCGAGACATAAGAGACGTTACAATCAGTTTCGGAACCGTGGCCAAGCTTTGGTCAATGCACTTCAAAGGCTTTCGCGATTGATACTCGTGGTATCAGCGATTATGTAGAACTTGACAAAATAAGGACTGTTCGATGACGCTGTAGAACCGAAGCGTTCCACCTATTGTAGTGGAAACTATAATCATCGCGTCTGACAAATGATCTAATTCCTTTCAAGATTCACCATTTTTTCCCACCTCTTAATAGATTTCCGTTGTCGCTTTGTATTCCTGTTGTCACTTCACCCGGTGTAACTGGTCTGGTGGCTACAACCATGAGCGCCGAGTTTGTACTACAATGCATAACGATATACCGAGCATCCGAGCTTAGAGAGTCTCGGAATGCAACCTTCGTTGAACAGGAGGTATGGAATTTCCATGATTAACGGCCATCGCGCGGCATAAAAGCCGTTGCAATCATTTTCAGAATCATGGCCAAGCTTTGGTTAATGCACTTCAAAGGCTTTCGCGATTGATACTCATGGTGTGAGTGATTGTGTAGAATATGAGAAGGTTCGAATATGAGAAAGCGTTCGACCAATTGTAGCGGAAATTATTGTAACGAATGAGGATCGACCAGGACAAACGATATTACACAGATTACTAAAATAGCTCGGTATAACAATCGACAAACGTACAGATTATAGATTATCGATAGACAAGACTCTTGATCAGACTTTCATAGAGAGCAGACGTCCGACAGTTTGTACTTGAGATAAAATCTTGTGATTTTAATTAATAAATATCCGCCCCAAATCCAAATACGCGTGTTGTTGATGTCGCTCGGTTTTAACACTATAATCATCGCGTCGTGCAAATTATGCAATTTCCTTTAGAGATTTACAATTTTTCTTCCTTTTGACGCTTTGTACGATCGCAAAGCCATACGGTGCAGAACTGTCGTACGCAACGTTTGTTATTAAATAACATGTCTCACGTATGCGTCGGAGTATTCCGGCGATTGATGAGAATGAATGTCCAAGTTTGCTACAGTATAGCATATTTTTACCCTTTCCGTCTCGATTCCTTCGTTCGGCTTGTCCGTCCCGACCCTTCTTCCCTTTTCTCTACAAAAATAAGTCAGCTAGCAGGACGTTTGTCCTGCATGCACGCCAACCCGGTACCCGTAGGATTATAGAGTCTGTTGCATCCGCTGCTCAAAGCGGCGAACGAGAGAAGGAGGAAGGACGAAGGAGAATGAGACATGGTTGCATCGGGGTCGGACAATAGAGATTCCCCCGGTAGACGAAATTAGTGTTATTATTGGACCAAATGTCTGGGGCAACGCGCTGTGCGAGACGCTCGACCCGCTGCTGCCGTCGCCGCCGTGGGAATTTTTTCCCCTCAGATCGACGACCACTACTGTTTCTTCTTATTCCTCTTCTGCTATTTCTTCTTTACGGACGATCTGTCCTTCTAGGCCTTTTAGGACTGCACTGCTGGCGAATGGAGTGGAGACGAGAGGTTCATGAGTGGGACGCCAACCGAGATCAGTCAGACGAGCGGAGTCGAGTGCTTGTACGCCCGGCGGTGCTCGCCTTTCCTCTGTTCCGTGGCACGTTGGCGATCTTGGACATTAGGTACTGCAATCGTGTATGTCACTCATCGATCTTACTCGTCCGTCTTGCTCGTCGAGCCCACTCCTGTTTCCAATACTCCTCGAGTGAGCGTCCAGCCGTCGACAGGTAGGTACGCGGCAGCAGCCGGAAATAAGAGGGTCATCGTGTGTGCAATGGCTGAAAGAACTGATTTGGAAAGTGAGGCCCGAAGTGGCGACGGACAAAAAAAATGGCGTTGTTCGCTTGTCAGTGATCAATGTATCGTAGAATTATTGCGGAATCCAACTAACGGATAAACCCGAAAATGAAGGATTTATTTGCGTCCATGAAGATGCTTCTGCGATCCTGACACCTGTTAGCAGATATTGGGAAAAAAATTATGAAGAAAATTAATTTGGCAGTCATATCGGATACAGTAAGGAGATCACGACCATTGTAGGAAATTGCTTTTTTCTGGTGGACTAGAACGGGTGTTTGAACACTGGTTTTTGGGGCTAAAAAATTATGCACCTCTTTTCAGCCCCAAAGTCCCTTCTCTTCTAGTACACCCACACGGCATTCCGATTTCATTGAGAAATCCTTTTGGTTCGTTGCTTCAGAGACGGTAGAACATTTAGAATGTCGACAGTGTGCAACGGACATACTGTCCGTTGCAGACTGATAAGTATACTTCAACGTGCATTTGCGCATAGAAAGGAAGGCGCGAAGGAGCGAGATTAAATGGGAACGATTCGAAAGTGATTGTGAGTGTGCGCAATCCTTCCTATACGCGGAGGCGGGTAAACGGAGTGACCTTGGTTGTTGCCACAGAAAAGGGAACCTCAAGGCTACTGCTACTGCTTACCACTGGCTGCACCACTGTGATAGAAGCTTTCAATTTGATCTATTTGCGCGGTAGCTGATTATGGTGTATTGAAATTTCATACGCTAGGAGAGTGGTCAAGTCCCTTCATTCGGTACCGCAACTAAGATTGACGGCCAATTTGGAATTTTATGCAATTCAATTATTTTTCTCTTGAGGTTGTTATCGCGTGGTCACACCAGTCAAACGGGTGCGAATTGTTTGCAATTGTTTATCCTAAATTGCATGCGTTTATTGACAGTAAATGAGATTGATTCGTATTATCACATGTATCCTTAACCAAGAGAAATATCAATCACGATAATCTTGCTCTTACAACAACTGGCAAATGCGAATTTCCATGATAGTACATTTTTGTTAAACTCTTTCGAACTAAAATCCTTACTTTTTAACCCATTTTAATGTACCGCGGTTCATTTTATTTCATAAACTTTGCTGTATGAATTCACCAAGTAGATTTTTTGCAGGTTTGACCTTTGACAAATACGGCCCATTGTTTAACCGGTGAATTTTTTTTCCCCACAAACAAACTGCTGGCATGTTTAAAAGGCCAAAACTATTTTTCAAAAATGTACTCGGTGAATTCGTATTACAACGTTTGAGGAACAATATGAGCAGTGTTACATTGAAATTGGTTCTCATGAAAATATGTATTTATAACTTTATCTATTTGCATAAACATCGATGTCAATAGTTTTCTTGATTACTTGTTGATTAGTTGTTGATGCACAACATTTTGGATAAAAAATTGCCAAAATTTAACACTCGTTTGACTGGTGTTCCATGCAGTACCTACCTTAATGTCCGAGGTATTATCGATCAACGACCTTGGGTATTGAATCTGGCCAAGATCCATTGAAGCATACAAATTTTGTATTCCATTTGAAACGAAAACATCCTTCCATCTCAACGGTCCAGCGCCTTTATTCGAGCAACGTTCCGTCATATCTTCACGGGTCCCTTGAGCTAATTGACCGAATTATGGAAGGAGTCGTACCAGAGGGGTCAAGTGGCGTTGAGGGGCGAGACGGAGAGCCTCTGATGTCATCGTCCTATTCTTCACGTAGTTCTGCATTTTTTTTTCGCTGCCCACGTGACACGACTGCCAAGAGAATTATTGAGTTCGTGAACATAGTACAAGCAATGTAATATCTCGAGTGCGTCTTGTGTAATGTGTGTACTCATGACTGAGTCCAGTACAAAAGAAGTAACGTAACCACTGCAGGAAGACTCGATGCGCCGTGAGTGAAGGAGTCCGGCAGCGGAATATCGACTGCTAAATAACAGACGGGCGTAACGTAATATCATTGAATATGTAAAGTGATGTCGGTTACGCAACTTTATTGGTTAGCAGTCGGTACACAGTAGCACAGATATTGCTACCCTCAATTCCGAGCTCGGGAGTCGTCGAGCATATCGCCTTAGTAAGACCGAGCAACGATTAGTACCTTCGATAAACGGTATACCTTGTTAGGTTACGGCTAAGAGGGGTACCAAACATGTACACAACTGTACTCCATTCACGTACGTAAAGGAAGAGGAATAAACAGAAGACCGAGCTACGCGGCTGCTGAATTCCCGTCCTCTTTTCGTATTCTTCTTCTTCCTTGTCCCAATGCTCTTCAATGTCCAACATGCAACAAATAAGCATTTTTTGAGCTCTTCGTTTCGTTTCCCAGAGATCTGCGTGATTTCGATATCTTCGTCAACCAGAATGGGGTAAAATGACTCACCCCAATCAGCAAGTAGATGAACGATATAAGGAATCGGTCATATTCGCCACTTTTAGCCTATACAATTTTGTTCACTTCCTTCCCTACATGGGGCACTTTTTGGTAATTTTACTGGTGAAAGTACACTGTTTCTAAATCGACATACAATTATACTCCATTCGCGTGCGGAAAGGAAGAGGAATAAACACAAAACCGAACTACCCGGCTGCTGAATTCCTGCCCTCTTTCCATATTATTGTTCATTCTTATTCCAACGCTCTTCAATGTTGACCATGCAGCAAATAATCATTTTTTTGAGCTCTTCGTTTCGTTTCCCAGAGATCCGCGTGAATTCGATATCTTCGTCCACCAGAATAGGGTAAAATGGCTAACTCCAATCAGCAAGTACATCAATGACATAAGGAACGGGTCATATTCGCCACTTTTAGCCTAGACAATTTTGTTCAGTTCCTCGTCTATTGATGGCCTTTTTACGGTAATTCTACTGGCTAAAATACCGGTATTTCTAAATCTTCCTGCCGAGAGTACCAGAAGAATAGAAAATAGCTATCTTAGGTTTTACTAAATGACCATTGCCTCGTGGCCGTGCTCCGCCGCGTTGAATAATGTAGTACACGTGTGCAGACTGCAGATAGGTCGCCTGAGGAATATATTGTCTGTGGCATCTAGTGGAGAGTTGTCCTCGTGAGAAGTTGCATAGCTTCACGCTCGAAACTTCTATACATATGTGTGTACAGTACGAGCCATTGCGGCACTGGCGTTCTCGATGTAGTTGCTATTAAAGTATCCAGCGATTTTTTTTTCTATTTTATCGGTTGTCTTCTAATGACTCTATTGGCACTTGGCTTCGATGCGTTAACGAATGTGAGTCCACACCTTGTACGATCGCGATATTACTTCCCTATAAATTCATGAGTTTCACGGTAAAGATTTAATCTGTTTTTCCTTCTCTCTCGCGACACGTGGAATAGAGCAAGGTAGCGTGAAAGTTCGCGTTTTTTGTGGTCGCTAACAGTAGCAGTTCGACGAGCATTACCGTGACGGCAGTGCGTATGAAGCTATACGAACTGGCTAGAGAGCCTCGACTTTTACCATTCAACAATTCCATCCAGTGCAATTTTTTATGGTAAAAGTTGTACGGTAGTTGTGCAGTAATTTTACGTAGGCTACTCGGCTGTAAGTCTGCCCACGAACTGAATGTAAACTTTTGTAACAAATTTTCAGAATAAAAAACTCTGTTTTCTGGATGGGCAAATCATGCATCGTATGCACACGCTCGTTAATATCATTGTAAGAAGAGGCTTGTCCCAAAAATAAATAAATAAATAAATTTTCTTATTTTTCTCAGCACCGACGAGTTACGCTCTTTTCCACTGAGTAACGAACGGTAGTTCAGTTGCAGCCGTACTGTTGATCTTCTAATGACTCTGCTGGCACTTAGCTTCGACGCGCCAATGAATGCCAGTGCACACCTTGCACGATCGCGGACTTCCCTATAAATCCATGACTTTCAGGGTAAAGATTTAATCTGTTTTTCCGTACCTCTCGCGCTGTGTGGAATGGAGCGAGATAGCGTGAAAGTTCGCTTCGTTCGTAGTCGCGAACAGCAGTAGCAGTGGCAACTTCAACCGCGGGAAAGGTTTGGAGAAGCATTGCGGGTGACGGTGGTGCATACGAAGCTGTACGAACTGGCAAGAGAGCTTCGACTTTTACCACACACCTTTGCCTTTACCTATACCTTTACCTATGCACCACACTTTTGCAACAATTGCATGCACTTCAATGGTTGCAAAAGTGTGGTAAAAGTTCTACGCTAGTTGTATAGTAATTTCCCGCCCAGTATTTCGGCGCAAGTCTGTCTGGGACACGAATGTAAACTTTTGTCATAATTTTTTCTAATTAAAAAATTTTTTTTTTCTTCTTTTTCTCAGTACCCACGACTTACACTCTTTCGTACCGGGGAATGAACAGTACAGTAGAACCTCGATTATCCGAACCCTCTGTTATCCCCACTGCCGCTGGTTCGGATAAAGTTTCTGTTATCCGAACAATTGCGCGAAATTCTAGTATTCTTACATTGTTGCGCGCCAATAAATTGTTGCACGCTATAAACAACAAGTCAATTCAAGAACGCTTGGGCTCGCATAGATGACTCACACAGCGGTACCGTAAATGCACGCCAGTCGTATGCACAGTATTTTTGACTTTCTCAGCCGAGCAAATACGCACGTATTCAAAATTTATTTTCGTTAATCTCTTAACTGGTCTCGTAGTTTAGTGCGTTATGGATTCAGCGTCCAGTCCTTCGACCTCTAAGCGTAAGCATAATGTACTTACGCCGGAAAAAAATTAGAGAC
>JAPYZC010001515.1:0-35149 GCA_030522665.1 Ichneumoninae sp. A BG-2022a | reverse complement strand
GGCTTAAACCTTGTGTAACTTTTTTTCTGTGCATCATATAATGTTTGCAGTTACGATTACAAGTGTCATAATGGATTTTCAATACTTCAATTCGGAATAGATCCGATCTGCATAGGAGTGTCCGAAGATTGGGACGTGTCCGAACATCGGTACCGTTACTAAGAGGCTTTGATTTGGAAATACTGCGGGTAGAAGCGGAGGGAATATCACATTTTGCCTTTGCCATTCGGAAAACATATTGGAACTTAATGCCACTAGTTGTACATAAAAACACCGTTTTATGTGTCATTTTTCCGTTCGGAGGAGAGAAAAGGATTGCGCGCGTGCACACCTACGTGTGCCAACACCTAAGGCCAGAGGTGGCTCCAGTGGCATTTGGTACACACGAGAAAGTCCCGGGAGTTTCCACACACTGTGTACGTACAAGTACCTTCCGTTAAGTTAACAAACCCAGAGTTTCGCATTTCCTTATTTACGTTTTTATTTTTTTTTTCAAATTCTCACGCTCAAGTCGACTCAAATTCGACGGTGGAAACGCCGCTCTAAGGAGTCCTACATATTGGGAGTTTAAGGCAGCCCTTGCGAATAGTGTTCACATCACATGAGTTACAGAGAAATAAGAGGGAATTGCACACACTTCTGGATGGTATAAAAATCTGAAAAAAATCAAGCATATTAAAGGTGCTGAAAAGATTAATTTTGCATAATAACATTTCTAAAATATTACAAAACATTTTTCATCAATTTGTTGATATCTTATTGAAATTATTATTACGCAAAATTAATTTTTTCAGCAACTTTAATATGCTTGATTTTTTGCAGATTTTTATACCATCGAAAAGTGTTTGCAATTCCCACTCGTTTCTCTGAACCTTATGCGAAGCGAACCCTATTCGCAAGGACTACCTTAACACTTTGCACTATAATCTGAATATCTAAACCTCCCCCGACGATGCACTGACGTCCCTCCGACCGTCCGTCGCGTATCAGCGATTCTGTCGGGCTCCCGTGCGATTACGTGCGCGGCTTGACATTTGTCGCGAGTCGAGCTATGCAATTTAATCCCATGGCAAATCATCGTTCACACTGTATTTCAACTCCCCGTTGTTTGTTGATAGTCCAAGAGCTGTCGACGGTTAAACCGTTGGGTCGTCGGAGCCACGCAGGGATTAAACTGCGTCTCGTTCTCTTCGTACGTTTCTGTGTATGTGAACCGGTCCATGTATAATTTACTAATCTATATTGCAAAATTAATTAGGGGTGAATGCAGTGAATATGGACCACCCCGGTTAGCACGTAGATCAATTATATGTGGACCATATTCCCACATTTGCCCTATGTTATTTCGCGGTCCCTAATAAATAAATAATAAATAAAAATTGACAATTTATACATATGTGTGTCAGTGTGTGTCTGTGTGGAAAGTTTAGGTCGAGCGAACGTCCGTAATATCCATTCCAGGAAAAAGACACAGAGCCACGCAGGAGTTAAACTGGGTCTCGTTCTTCGTACACATGTATGAATATGGCTCGGTCCATGTGTAATTTATTTACGTACTAATAGAGGTCGTCCATCTTCGCAACATTTCCCTACCCTATTTCCATTTTCCTTACTCCATCTATATTGCATAATTAATAAGGGGTGAATGCGGTGAATATGGACCACCCAGGTTAGCACGTAGATCAATTGTATGCGGACCATATTCCCACATTTGCCCTATGTTATCTCGCGGTCCTTAATAAATAAATAATAAATAAAAATTGACAATTTATACATATGTGTGTGTATGTGTGGAAAGTTTAGGTCGAGCGAACGTCCGTAATATCCATTCCACGCAGGAGTTAAACTGTGTCTCGTTCTTCGTACGCATGTATGAATATGTCCCGGTCCATGTGTAATTTATTTACGTGTTAATAGAGGTCGTCCATCTTCCCAACATTTCCCTACCCTATCCCCATTTTCCTTACGCCATTTGTATTGCATAATTAATTAGGGTGGATGCGGTGAATATGGACCACCCCTGTTAGCGCGTAGATCAATTGTATGCGGACCATATTCCCACATTTGCCCTATGTTATCTCACGGTCCTTAATAAATAAATAATAAATAAAAATCGACAATTTATACATATGTGTGTGTATGTGTGTCTGTGTGGAAAGTTTAGGTCGAGCGAACATCCACGCAGGAGTTAAACTGTGTCTCGTTCTTCGTACGCATGTATGAATATGTCCCGGTCCATGTGTAATTTATTTACGTGTTAATAGAGGTCGTCCATCTCCCCAACATTTCCCTTCCCTATCCCCATTTTCCTTACGCCATTTGTATTGCATAATTAATTAGGGGTGGATGCGGTGAATATGGACCACCCCTGTTAGCGCGTAGATCAATGATATATGGACTGGGCGATATTCCCCACATTTACCCTATGTTATCTCGCGGTCCTTAATAAATAAATAATAAATAATAATTAACAATATATATATAAATATATGTATAGGCGTGTGTGTGGGTGGAAAGTTTTGGTGAATCGATCGTCCGCAATATCGATTCCAGGAAAAAGACACAGAGCCACACACGTGCGTGTGTGTATAGAAAGTGTACTGCATATTGGTCTGACAAACGAGTCCAAGTTGCGGAAGATCGTCGAGAGATACGAATGATTGAATCAGCATGTGTACGCTATGTCGACAACGGTAGTATAATGGGTATTGCAGCGTATGCAAGGGAGGAGTTGGCACAGTTCGTGCAACGAGTGCGACATGGCACGCACAGGGGTGCGACCGCAGCTAGCAGCAGCAGCAGCAGCAGCAGCGGTACGGGCACTTATTTTGCTAATCAAACTTCGGTGTTTCGCTTTATAGAACGCTTGACCTCGGTTAGCTCAGAGTAGAACGGGGGAAAAAAATAGCTGGGGACTGCGGGGCAAAACGGACCGTTGTCCCTCATTTGAGATGATAAAAAAAAAATTAAGTTCCTCAAAAATTAAAAACTCTTCTGCTACGGTACGGGCACTTATTTTGCTTGACCTCGGTTAGCTCAAACTAGAATGGGGGAAAAAACAGCTGGGGACCGCGGGGCAAAATGGACCAGTGTCCCTCATTTGAGATGATAAAAAAAAAAGAAAAAATTAAGATCCTCAAAAATTAAAAAATTAAAATCTCTTCTGCTACGGTACGGGCACTTATTTTGCTTGACCTCGGTTAGCTCAAAGTAGAATGGGGGGAAAAACAGCTGGGGACCGCGGGGCAAAACGGACCGGTGTCCTTCATTTGAGATGATAAAAAAAAGAAAAAATTAAGTTCCTCAAAAATTACAAAATTAAAATGTCTTCCGCTACGCTCTCTCTAAATCCTATTGGAACCTTCCACGATGCGGAGATCGGCGTTTCATCCGACAAAAAAATAACCACTTTTAAACCATTTCGAACGAGAGGATCTCATCCACAGGATTAAACAGCCTTCTTCTCACAAGTCCCATTCCATTGCTTCCCTCTTAGCTTTACGTTTTTTTATTCTTTTCTTTCGTTCTTTCTTTCAGCAAAGAGGAAGGTACTCGAGCGCGTCGAGGTCACCGCTCTCGAGTCATTGCACCTGCTGCTGCTGCTGTTTTGCGCTATAGCGGCGCGGGGCCTCTGTGCCTGACTTTTCCTTAGACCCCTTCCGCTGGAAAACTCCATCGTGGATGATCCCGCCGAGACTCCTTCGGCCTCTCTAACAACCCGGACGGCTGTAGTCATGCACACGATAGGTATACAACGCCGGGCGAATTTTCTCCACTGCTGGTCGCCCCTTTGTCTGTTAGACGGGAGACCATTCAGCTATCACTTCGCGAGGAAAATGAACAGAGTCGAGCGCTGCTGATCGAAATAATAGCGCGGGGAAAAGGGAGAGTGAGCATTTGTAGGAAGTGAAAGAGGACAAGCGGGAGTAGGAGAAATAGAGTTCACTACCTGCAAATGCGACACGGTCATGTGACACGCAACCTGAATTATTCAATCCCTTGGAACAATGTTTGCTTCGATGCTCACCATTTTCTATTATTATCTTATCATTAAGTAATGCCCCTGTTCGATCCTTTGGCCATGGACAGACGTCAACGATTAAATAACCGGAAGTAGATTTTGGTGTTGGTATTTGTATTGATTTTGGTATTGATTTTGGAATTCATTTTGGTATTGATTTTATAATTCATTTCGGTATTGATTTTGGAATTCATTTTGGTATTGATTTTGGAATTGATTTTGGTATTGATTTTGGAATTGATTTTGGTATTGATATTGGTGTTGATTTTGGTGTTGATTTTGGGGTTGATTTTGGGGTTGATTGTGGTGTTGATCTTATATTGATTTTGTTATTCTTATAGTATTTTTGTGTTATGTATTTGTATTAACATGTTCATTGTCATAGGTATTAGCATCGGCATTGGCATTGGCATTGCCATCGCCATTTCACCTTGCTACTTACTAATAATCGCTAATAAAAACACCAGACGTGCGTACAAAGATCGAGAGTGAAATAGCCGGAAGTAGGGTGATGACTAAGTATCATTCGAATTTCTGACGAGCAATTTGCGGGTGTGGAGTGTTTGGTGGAAATCGTGGCAAATAACCGTATTAATTAGGTTAATCGTTCGACCCATCTCGTAATACCTGGATATAACTATCGAACGTTTTGCCGGCCGCGTGACAGTGTCAGCGGTTGGGCTCGGGCAACGAGACCCCAGTGACGCGGAAATCGTAGAATTAAAAAAAAAAAAACACGGATATGCGCAGCAGGAGGAAAAATACAAAAGTCTTTCGGAAATTTTCCGATGGTGAAATGGTAGGTAAAACAACAAAAAATCGCTCACCCAATAAAATCTCCACTTTGCCGCTTCGGCGAGGCTTGAACGACCACAGGCCAATCATGATTGCGCCCTCGTGTATTTAACACTCCGAATGAAAACCGACCGTCTTGTTATTCTTCTATCTCAATAGCAGCACGGTGCAGTTTAATCGCCCGTGACGAAAGTGCCACCGCTCACAATTCGAAGCCTCTGAGCCGGCTCGTTAAACGCACCGAGATATCCCGGCTACTCATTAAACTAATTAATTGCAGTACCGTCGGCAGATCTGAGACGATCCGTTGTCTATTATCGCAAACCGGAGACGAGATAAGACGCAATAGATGGAAAAAAGAAGAAAAAAAATTGACGTCGAAAGTTTCGTTACGGAGGAACTTTTAGAACAATATCAATGGTAACGAAACTCGCCGGACTCGTGTATGTCCGTCACTCGCAACAAGTCGGAGCGTCATTTTTCTTTTTTTTTTTTCTTTTTTTTCGCTTCATCGGCTCTGTCACAAGTAAATTGTAGAACGAAGTGTAGCGAGGAAAGAGCCGAGTATCGGTGTAATAACCGTCGATCGATGACGAAGGTAGTACAGCGCGTGGTACACTACGGATCGGAGATTTATCGCTAGACCGGCGCGTCGACCGGCGTCCATCGTGCGCGGATTCTCGAACAAAACTGCAGCGTACTGTTGAGCTACTCGGCAAACATACGTAGAAAACCACCCCTACGTCGCACGTGAGTCTGGCGCAGACGCCGGACACACACGTTGTTAAGGAATTAATGCCGTTCCGAGCACAACACACACCCTCATTATTCCCCGTAAACGGCGCTCCATAGCGGCGCGTTATCCGAGGGAAAATTCTACCCGGCGATAACTGTCCTTTTTTGGGGTCATAACGAAATGAAAACGAGTGGGGCAAAACGGACCAGTGTGACCCATCGAAATTATCACGCCTTGCCGCGCTGCTCCATTTTACCCCACTCTCGTCTATATCCATCGTGGCGGCATATCCTGTGTGGACGCTATCTACACATCTAATCCGAGGGAAAATTCTAACGGCGATAACTCACCTTTTTTGGGGTCATAACGAAATGAAAACGAGTGGGGCAAAACGGACCAGCGTGACCCGTCGAAATTATTACGCCTTGCCGCGCTGCTCCATTTTACCCCACTCTCGTCTATATCCATCGTGGCGGCATATCCTGTGTGGACTCTATCTACACATCTAATCTATTGGTTACACGGAACCATCGGTGGGACGACTGAGGTAAAAGTGGTGAATATGACCCGGTCAGTGTATCATTGATTCGCGTTCTAATAGAGGTGGGCCATATTCGCCGCTCTTGCCCTATATAAACATTGGGGGAGTCGCTTTCCCCGAAACTTCGCGCGTAATTCGTAAAGTTCGATTTCGGAAGTCCAATGAACCGAGGGTGTTCGCTCCAAATAAAGGTCCCTCTCGTGGGCGGGCGCTTGCCGAGTTTACCGATAGGAACGGAGTCTCTTTGAATTTTCCCGAGTGACCAACCGCGAGCAAGCGGTGCTCTGCAACCCCAGCGTTCGCTGCAAAGGGTATTCAGCCACATCGGTGTCAGCGCTCTCTCGCGAGTTCCAGCAAAACCCTCCGACGCTCTGTGTCTCGGCGAGAGCGGAAAAACGTGCGATAACATTTTCGTCGAGATATCCGCGCGAGATGGCACTCCAGGGGCCTCGCGAAACGCGGCGCTCGAATCCCTTTGGGATTTCGCTTCCTCGCCGGAAAAGCTATATGTCTTTGGATTATCACCGGCGAAGTTGCCGCCAAGGTAAAAGTTTATTGTTGGAAATTGGAGCGCATACATTACTTTTTAATCGAGGCCGAAACACGTCCGCTAGCGGACCCTTGTTCCATCTAAACCCCCGACCGATACACCGACACACACTGGCTCGCGTGCGAAATCGATTCGCGACATTATTACCGATCTCACGACGCTCTCTCATTCATTATTCTTCGGTCCACGCCTCGGTGTTGTTACTGTCTCTCTCTCTCTCTCTACTGCAGGTACTAAAGTGAAAAGTGTAAAGCGTAAGAAGTTAATAAAAGAGAATAAAAACTAAGTACTGTTTCAGATTAGTCCAAGTTTGTTACTATACGAACAAGTAGATACGGCGTGTCAGTTCTATTTCGTCCATTCGACTGTTTGCGTAACAGATTATAATTTGTACAGAGTGTCGGAGCGTATAAACTTTTTTTTATTCAAAGTTCCTTAATGTACTAAAGTAAGAAGTAAAGTACAATAGAAGTTAAGTAGTGTGTCAGAAAAATCCAAGTTTACTGCTATGTGTAGTGACTAAAAATGGGGGCATATTTTCAACGCGTAATGTACCGTTTTAGATAAGGCCAAGTTTGTTGCTACATGAATAAGTAGATACCGCCTGCAAGTACTAAATATTGCATTCATTCGATTATTTCTGTAGCAGACGCAACGTACAGTTTGTACCCAGTATTGTATACATTTTTGTACTTGAAATACTTTGCCTGCGTATGCAATTTGCTTTTGACACACCAGTGTCAGGGTAATCCAAGTTTACTGTTATCTGTCGTGACTAAAATCAGGACATATTTCCTACGTATATATAATTTACCGTTTTAGATAAGGCCAAGTTTGTTACTATTTGAATAAGTAGATACTGTCTCGACTATTTTCACAGCAGCCGAAATGCTTAATTTGCAAAGAGTATCTTATTGTATAGATTTTTTAAACTTTAAGTACTTTAGTGTACTAAAGTACGAAGTAAAGTAAAATAAAAGTCAAGCAGTGTGTCAGAAAAATCCAAGTTTACTGCTATATGTCGTGACTAAAATGAGGACATATTTTCCACGTATAAAGTACAGTTTTAGATAAGGTCAAGTTTGTTGCTATATGAATAAGTAAATACTGCCTGCCAGTACAATTTCATCCACTCGACTATTTCCATAGCAGACGGAATGTACAATTTGTACAGAGTATCTCATCGCATCGATTTTTTTACTTAGATTACTTTAACGTACTAAGGAAAAGCAAAGTAAAATAAGTGAAGCAGTGTGCGAGAAAAATCCAAGTTTACCACTGTATCTCGTGACCGAAATCGGGACATATTTCCTACTCATAATGATATAAGATATGTCCCTCTGATTTTAGTCACGCGATACGATTAAGTAGGTACGGCTTGCCGGTACGATTGCCTGCGTATGCAATTTACAATTTGAGCGGAATATTGCGCTGAATACATTTCGCGCTTCGGTGCGCCAAAGTAAAATTCAAAAAGGGCGAAGAAACATAGTACGGTAAAATTTAAAGCGCGGGTTTCAGAGAAATCCAAGTCTGCCGCAGTGCGAACAAGTAGGCACGGCTTGCCTGTACTATTTCATCCATTCGACTATTTCCATGGCTGATAAAATTTACAATTTGAACAGAGTATTGTATTGTATGGATTCAGCGTCGCCCGAAGCATCGGAGCTCAACTTTGAACTCCGCTTATCTTTCACGGTGGAGAGAGAGAGAGGGAGAGGAAGCGAGAGAGAAAGAGAGAGATGCGCGCTGGTGAATGTGAACAATGGATCCGGTGTGAGGGCGTTATCGGGAAGCTCTTTCCCTCGCTCTCCTCGTACGGTGCTGAGCGCCGTAGAGTCGGCGAGGCGTCCTCGCTCTATTCTTTCATGAGTGCTGCAATATAAGAAACGAGAAGCTCGATCGTAAACGCGACGTGGAGAGCATAAACAAAAGGAAAAAAAAGTAAACTTTATCGCCTAGGATCCAAGAGAGATATAAAAGTGTGACCTGTCAGGGGGTCAGCTTTCCGAGGGGTTTAAAAAAAAGTTATAGGGCCGCTCGTGAAACAAGCGAAAAAGCACGGGAGAAGCTCAGCGTAGCAGGATACTCGGAGCTACGCGGAAGTAGGGGCGAAATAGCCGGCACGTGGAATCGTTAACCCGTATACGGTTATGGAAATAGTACGACAGGTATAATATATTATCGATTGGTACGCAAGAATTTGATGCGAACTATGTAACGGAATTGGAGTTGAACCGACGCTCGCTATCGCAACCTTTAACGGCACACGATTCCCAAGTGCGCTGTTACACAAACACTCGGAAATAAACGAAGGTCTCGCATACACACAGTTTACGTAAATAAAACTTTGTATGCAATAGAAATACATCACTCGAAAAATATTATATTCGACGTTTACAAATATTATTAATATATGAGACACGTAAAACGAAATAGGTTTTTGGCAATTTTCTCCAGAATGTAAATGTATCCAAAATATGCAAAATTTAAAGCCAAAATCTTTGTAAGGTATCACTTAAAATGCTTATATACACTGTAAAGATACATTGTAAATTTAATGTACTGGAACTTGAAATTTGCTTACATTACTCACATTAATTGAATATTAATGTACTTCTTTTGTAAAATTGAAACACCCGATATTAAAATTACAAATCTTTTGTATGAAGTTTAGATTATGGTAATTAAAAATAAGAATTACAACGCACATATGTTTGAAATTTCAGAAATAGTTTATGTAAAAAAGCTTCTAATACCATTCATTAATTTTCAAACAATATTTTTTCACAGTGTGTATATTATATTTTCGGCATAGCTCGCATATATTGTTTCCATGTGGAACTTAAAAATATTTCTGTGTGCTTTAAAATTCGTTTAAAATAAAATTTTAATAGCAACAAGAAGTTTTCATGCAACTGGTTTCGCAATTGTCCGGAGCTTTGAAACACCCGGCGAGCTACAAACGACGCATTCTCGAGCATTTGGTTTCTCATTTCTTTCGTCTTGTTGTGGGAAGGGACAGTGAGTACCATTATAGCAAACGGAAAATCAACTGGAAGGGCTGTGGTGAAAATTGAAATATGATAGGATTTTTATATGGGCGAGAGGTTCGGAGAGGTCGTCTTGTTTACTCGCCGCGGCGACTCCGTTCGACACGTAAAACCCCCCTCTAGATACCTCCCCGCTGTTATCGTCTGACGAACAAAAGTAATCGATTGTGCCCGCAAATAAATCGGCCAGGTCTCCAGCCAAGCGACGGGTCCCGCGAGACTTTGTTGCTCCCTCGAACAAGTTTCTAAAACTAATGTAATTGCAAAGCCGGAGTAACAGTCTTTGAATATACTCATTATCTCCTACAGCTAGAATTTTTTAATCTCTTCAAATCGTCCATTCCACAGGCTAAAAAAGATTTGTACATTCAACAACAAAACTTGACCGACAATTTTTTTTCCCCGTTAATTTTACAATTTACTTTCGTTATAAATGCTTTGTTGTTGTTTGACTGAAAAAATGCTAAAATTACCAGCAAAAAAACATTATGGATATTCAGAACCAAGAAATGGTTTGGTAAGTCTGCAAGCATTTATTTTACCGTGCATGCGCTGTTCAAATCGAACCTGTGCGTGGCAACGTAAACAAGCAAATATGCTGTAAGAAGCTTACGTCTGATGCCCCAATCCATCATGTTGCTCGGTGGTATTCACTGGCGTTTCACTATTCCGGATGCAAATATATCAATCGTAGTTCCCGGCAAGTACGTATTGCCTCTATCTTGATAGTCCCATTTATAGTTCGAGTAAAATGTACTCCTTTGCCGTGCTTGTATATTGACTAGATATAGATCTGGCGTTTGACGCTGATATTTTTCGGACACCGTTCGCCGAGGCGGATGTGTCCTCGACGTTTGAAGGGAGGTCCACTAAGAGACGTTTAAAGTGGCGAAGGGAAGGCGCAAAAAAATTGGTTCTCATTTGGAATTCTATTTTTGTAAAAATCCACGAATATCCTCATAGTCTTCGATTTTCTCATCGACTAGTCATTTCATCTATAATTCGTCCTCCTCTCCCTGGGTAGATTGGTCCTGTAAATTCTTCCAGTCGATTCTTCACAACATTGGTCGTTTTGGATTATCCATGGTTCCGGTAAAATTGGTCCTTCGCGTAAAAAAATATAAACCTTTTTCTCAAAGTGTTATCACTACTGTGGTCCTGTCGGTTGCAAGTGATAGGTTTTAATAGTCTTCGATTCAGATGTCTTTTTTTCTTCTTCTTATCATCCGAACGCGGGACGTTCCTCTATTTGCTCGTGATCTTTACACACCGCCGAACGCGCGGACGATCTATTCCGTGTCATTGGCAAACGGTCTTTCGCTCCAGCGAGCAAACTCTGTAACGCGCCACTTTGACATGTGCGCAATATCCTCGTAGCAAATACTAAGAGTCGCACCCCTTTGTCCTTGTGCTGTACTCTAGGTATTTTTTTTTTCGTTATTATTATTATTTCTTATTGTTTTTTTTCGTTGTTTTTTTTCTTCGGGAACGAGACAAGTCTCCCCGTGCCTGAAGGCCATCTAAGCCTCGGCGTGACAACTCCACTCCGTATTCCCTATGGAATTCCAATTGGCCCAGTGTTCTCAATACACACGTTCACCCAAGCCACGTCCAAGGTCAGGCCATACTCACGGCGGGATTATCAACCATTATGAGGGTCTCAGCCAGCACCGGATACGCGTAAGCCTCGTCGACTGGTTCACCACGAATCCCCCGAGGTTGGCGAAGTTTTTCATACTCGATACTCTCGATGCAACGAAAAAAATGGTCCTTCCTGCGCCGCTGCGGACTTCGCCGCTCGTCCCCGGGCTTGATATGTCTTTTCGTTTTTTATACCCCCCGAAAATATTGGGTATGACGCGTAGCAACGAATCAATCGAGTGCTCCCAGCAACGGGCTCTCGATCCTCGAATCTTCCAAGGTCACAAATATTGGTCCGATTCGTTAAAAAAAATGTAATCCGCCTTCGAATCGATTGTTTCTTGTTTTTATTAAAAAATAAATTTTTCCAGTCGGCTGAGTTTTAATGTTCGTTGCAGTAAACAGTCTTGTCAGCACACGCGCGAGACTGCTGAACTGGTCGAACGAATTTGACCCTCGGCAGGGATTGTGCAGCTTCACGGTCCCTCATCTCGTCTCGTCTTGACCGAGGGAATGAACTCGTGTTTTGCGAGAGGGATTGTAAAAAACGCACGAGGCGTTGACAACTCTCGGTGGAGAGTTTGTGTTGGGGAATCCGGTGGGCCGAACGTGGAACGATGCACTTGGTCTGACAACCGAGAATGTACTGAGCTGGCGAACCTCGGAGCCGCGTGACCCCGTCAACCCCTCGGCCAATCGGCTGGTCTCTCCTCCCGCATCGGCCAATCCAATCGGCCCTCCTCCGCGACGCGCCCTCGGCGACAGCGGCAACGATGCCGACGGCAATCCTCTTCTCTCCTTTCCCCGCTCTCGACCCTGTTTACGCATTTGTTTTTTTTATTTTTTTCCCCTCGTCCTCGTACCTCGTGCCTCAGCCGCTCCGGAGGAAAACGTACTCGACAGAAGCTCCTCGCTCGCCTCGGCATCCTTCCTGGCTGATCACCTCCTGCAACTTGTTTGTCTCTTTAACATTAAGTTGTTTTCTATACGCGCGGAGATCAAAGGGTTGGCAGATCATAATTTGTGAAGCCATCAGTCGCAGAGTCGCGATGGGACGTCGAACAGCGTTCGGAGCACAAAGCATTGTTTATCCAACGGTAGACGCTCCGATGACTCCAAGCTCTCCATAATGGCGACTGAAAAAAAATTCTCGACTCTTCCCTCGCTTTTCCGGATTATCGAAGCGAAGAAATTTTTTTTTTTTTTTTTTGTCATGTTCGAAATTCAATATAGCAGTGCCAATAGGAGTATCCAATCAATGACGCTCCGAAATTAATCGGTACTCAATGGCATGTGCTCATAATCTATTTAGTGCTGGTAGAAAATCATTTTTTGTGCAATTCGTTTGTAGCACAATTTCCGACGTAAATGTGCGACGATTTTCGGAACGTTGATTTCCGTCGATTAAAAGTTCCTTTTGCTCACTTATTTGTGAAGAACGAATAAGTTATTAGAACTTTGCTTGTTACATGGTCACAGCCTCATCTCCTGTCTCCCCATATCGTCGCTCTGAAAAATTGCCAAACTTTTTAATATTCATGGTAATTTTTTACTTCCCATGATAATTTTTTAATTTTCATGATAATTTTTTGCCATTTTTCAGAGATTCTACGTTTTTCCGGACTGGTGACGAACTCGCTCCTGCAAGCGTTTGTTATTGCATTAGGGCTATTTTTATAGTTCCCTCCGGCTCGTTCGCTCTTTTTCGTTTCGTCGGACCACTCGAAGAACAGGAAATATCAGTCACTCCAATATCCGGTATCAGAGAACGGCGGGCGTGCGCGAACGGGTGTAAGTTTCCTATCGAGAGCGACGGGCGACCGTACACCGGACTCGATCTAAATCATTCATAATCTGTGATCGGCGTGTTAACGAGGAAAATTCCACCGCGACACTGATTCTATATCAACCAGATTCATATTTCACTCGATCCACATTTTTGTTTTACATCAATACTTTGTCTCCTTGCGCTTTTCGTATTTGAGGAAACAACAAAAAAAAATCCAACATCTAAATGTACTCTGGACGGAATAGTCGAAGCTGACTTTTTCTTTATTCAAACGTGTCTTCATCAATTGCCCTCTTCGCCAAGCCGAGAGCCCTTGGGATTCCGTCAGATCGGAGTATTTTTCATCGTCTCGCTCACTCCGTCGGCTTTGTCAAGCTGAAAAAGCGCTGGAAGCTTGCAAGCGCTCCTCCGAGAACCATTAATCTTGCCTTGGTGCGGCTATCGACTAGCTGTTGCGAATTCCGGAAAATCAGTAGACGGAAGTAACTGACTTTCTCTGCACTCGACATTCTACTCAGCTCCCTCTCAAATTTCAAGCGTTTTTGGAAAACGGATAAATCGATAGCAAACATAAAAATAAAAAAGGAGCGACGAGATAAGTCGTCAAGGAAACAGTGAGTTACCTGCAATTATCTCTAGCCCGAGGGCCCCAAGCAGAGGGGTAATTAATGTTTTAATTGAGGTGGAAAACCTCATTCTCTCGGTTATCGAATCCTATCGGAAATTGGACGAATCACCGTGAGAACACGAGAGCTGATCGATCGTATTCCACCTCTCTGTACTATCCTCGTATTAGCTCTCGATTGGGTCCCAGAGAGGATGGATTGTTTCATTGTCAAAGGACGGAGATGCAGCGATAGTTCGCACTTTGAAAGTCGATATTATATCAAACCGCTGCTCGGGACCGAATGGAGACTCCAAAGTTCAAAGTTCATTCTGAACTTAGGCATACATTTCAACATGAACTCAGATATGAACTTAAGTTCGAACTCAAGTACGAACTTAAGTTTGAACGCAAGTACGAACTTAAGTTTGAACGCAAGTACGAACTTAAGTTCGAACTCAAGGACGAACTTAAGTTCGAACTCAAGTACGAACTTAAGTTCGAACTCAAGGACGAACTTAAGTTCGAACTCAAGTACGAACTCAAGTACGAACTTAAGTTTGAACTCAAGTACGAACTCAAGTTTGAACGCAAGTACGAATTTAAGTTTGAACTCAAGTACGAACTCAAGGTTGAATTTAAGTACGAACTGAAGCATGAATTTAGGAGAGCACGAAAATCATTAATTACTAAAAAAAAATGGGCGAATTGCCGTATCGTTCCATGGAAGCGACATGTCCAATACTACGGTGTAGTATATTGAACGATGATGAAGAAAAACGAGAGGGAAGCGGCTTCAGGAGACTTTGTCACACCGAGAGAAACGTAGGCAGCGAGACGACGATGAATCTCCCGGATAATAAAACTCATATACGGCGTGAATCGGGGTCAGCGTTGTATAAAGAGAGGTCGGCACTGGTGCTACGGTTGTTCGTACGGCTGCAAGGTATAACGTACAGTCTGTCGAGAAAATAAACCTCCGTCCTATAAAGATTATCCACACTGCCCTAGTCTACAAGAAGTTGGTGGTCCGTCCCACCCTCACCCCTCCCCCTGCCGATATATTTATCGATTCTCGACAGACTCCGAGACTTTGCCCAGCACGCCACAGAGTTATTTATTTTTTATCCAATTAATTACTAATAGCATCTGCTCCTGGATAAATAGCGTATTAAGATAAAATTTATTTATCATAGAAATGTCGATCAGAATTTAATGCTCGAGCCAGATAATAAATATTAGTGACAAGTTATTTTTCTCGCGTGTTTTGTCTCCAGACGAAAAAAAAAGTAGACCGAGAACGATCGTCCGAGAAACGAAACACGGACCGTACGATCCGAGCGCACACGCCGTGTCGTATTAATCGTTATTCTACCGGTATTCGCGACGCCACACTCTCTCACGTCGCGGTGCGAGCGACAGACTCGAGTTTCAATTTAGGCTCGTCTCCGTCGAGTCTTTCGAGAGGGTGACTCCGACTCCAATTACCCAAGCGGGCGATGATCAGCGAGCCCAGAGCCAGCAGCCGGTACATCCGTATCCGGTGCGTGTCTGCCCTCGCCCCGGCTCGTGAGCCCAAAGGGTTCGCAATGAAGATAGCGGAAGTGACGCCTGCTGCGAGCGAACGAAACCAGAAGACGCCGCTCTCTTTATCGTACGAGCTTTAAAATAGCATTTGCCGTACGCAGGCCTGCGAAAATATCGCCAGTCACGAACTCGTTCGGCTTATCCTCGTTAAAGCTTCCGCGAAACAGCAGCAGCGTTACATCCATCGCACTGCCACATCCGATATCGTTGATAGAAGACGATCGTGCGATGTAAACCAGCTATCTGCAATACAGAAAATAAAATTAGACGACAAGCACGACGCAAAGGGGTTTTAACATCCACGGGACAAATCGAATTAACTGCACCAGAATGCTCGAGCCAGCACCGAGAGCGAATTAACTCTCGTGCGTACCTCGTCCGCCTCGTCCCTTTAACAAGAATGAACTAGTTCCCGTTGAGGGTGATATATTGGCACGCATCGATTAGCGATTAACTGCCGTAGAACGCGTAGTTCCCGCCCACCAGGTGAGGTGGGACACTACAACGTAGGAGTGGAGATCAACCACAGATGAAGATCGAACAGATAGAGTTCGATGGGTCTTGTGTTAGTGGAAACAGGACTAATTATTAGGGGCCACTGTGTGCGCCAATGAGGAACGGCGTGTGCGCTACGTAATTCCACGAGGATAGGCTATGCAGTGTGCTCTATGCGGAGAAGTAGCTGGCCCAATGGGAGCTTGAAAATGTAGGCTGGATAACGCACACGCGAGGACTCGTACGTGTGGCCCAGTGCCCGCAAGCCATGACTTTGCTTCAGCTTTGTTCTCCACAATGGAGAATTGCCACTCCGCCTCTGTGCGCCGCTACCGGTGCGAGGCCTCTGGCGGCGCCACAACCGCTCCGCCGATAAGGCCACACACGTGGAACTGTTTCGGGAATGGCCGAGAAAACTTGACAGCCGCCGCGAGGGCTTGGTGCGCTAATTGGCTCGGCGACGAGTTAAAAATTCATCAGCAAACGAGCCGCGAGCGCGAGAAAGTAAACCCCGAGTAAAGCCAACTCCCCAGCCAGGAGCGAGCGCGGTCATTGTAGTAGTTCTACGTTCGACTCTCGACGGTTGTGTGACTTTTAACCGAGCTAACGGACAATACCGGTAGCTCATTAAAAAATCTCCCGACTGGAGACCAAACATAGTTTCAGCACGATGGAAAAGTTGACTCTCGGACGCGGCGACTATCCTCGGCTTTGGTGCTCTTTTCCGGCCACTCACGTTCGTCACACAACTCCACACTGCATTAGCGACTTTTCAGTTTTTTTTTTGTCCCGAGGGAAAGTTCTCTCGGTTCTTCCCGGGGCAAAAAAATTGCTCGCCGATCTGTCGTGGGTTCTAGGGTTCCCTCTCTTTTTTGTGGTTTTGCTCCATCTCCCTTTTTTTGCGGTTCAACTTCCGAACGATGCGAGTCCTTGGGAGGGACTCGTTGAGAACATCAGTTTCATCCACGGAGCAGAGATAATTAATTGTCGACCTGAAAATTTGAATGATTTCCGAGCCATGTAAAAAGGCATCGCTGATTATTATTGCTTTTTTAATTACAACAGACATAAAAGTAGACCCATATTCTTGCACCCCTGTCTTCGTCGAGGTATTACGTTTTCGCAGTGAAATCGATACGACGAGATGCAAGCAATACGTTCTACCAGGGGCCATAACGATTTGCTAAATAGTAGTACAATCATTCCAGAAGATAAATCGCTGGATGGATACATCTGTGGACGGACAATCCATGGATGGACAAATCCATGGACGGACAAATCCATAGACGGACAAATCTATGGACGGGTAAATCCATGGACGGATAAATCCATGGACGGATAAATCCATGGACGGATAAATCCATGGACGGATAAATCCATGGATGGATAAATCCATGGATGGATAAATCCATGGGTGGATAAATCCATGGGTGGATAAATCCACGGGTGGATAAATCCATGGATGGATAAACCCATGGTTGGATAAATCCATGGATGGATAAATCCATGGATGGATAAATCCATGGATGGATAAATCCATGGACGGACAAATCTATGGACGGGTAAATCCATGGACGGATAAATCCATGGACGGATAAATCCATGGACGAATAAATCCATGTACGGATAAATCCATGGACGGATAAATCCATGGACGGATAAATCCATGGACGGATAAATCCATGGACGGATAAATCCATGGACAGATAAATCCATGGGTGGATAAATCCATGGGTGGATAAATCCATAGATGGATAAATTAATGGATGGATGAATCTATCCATGTATGTCCTAGGTTCAGTCTGCATGTCTGTATATTCTATACTGCCCTGCAGTTAAAACGCCGCAAGACAGTGGCATCATCCTACTACCATAGCTTGTTTGTCTGTTCAGCGTATCGCGTATACTACTGCACATGCGCCGGACCGGGCGCGTCCCAGTTTCACCAATTCTCGACGGTGCAATAGAGCGCAACGAGCACAAGGCACGTTAGGATATCTGGTCTCCTAGGGACGATCATGCCGAACGGGTAGACCCTTATCTTATCCGGCAGCACACGTGTTCCGTTCCCTATGCTCTGTTCACTGAGGTATGCGAATCTCGGTTTCAAACGGAAACTCGCATACATTAGTGTTACAGTCAGCAACGACGAAAAAAAACTTACCCCGCGTCGAAGGATGATTCATGAGAATTGCCAGAGGACACTCGTCATCATCGAGGATGTATTCCTGATGGGCGTTGCCGTTCGTGTTTTCACCATTCACCTGCAATGCGAAAAAGGAAGAAAATAATTAGTCTGTTCGGGTGAATTTCATTGAATAAATATTAATTCTCAGATCAGAGGAAAACTTTTGGCAAGGGCATAAGGGCCAAAATTTTTTTTTCCCGATTTTTTTTCACGGAAAAACCTACAATACTAGATTTACCGACCGCAGCCACGTTAGACCAAATCTCGAAAGCTACCTGCACTACCGACCACCGTTTCGTTGCTCACCCGACGGGAAGAGCGAACAGGCCGCCGGCTTTTCACCGACGCGCAGCAGTACATGAATCGTTGTTTTCGTACGCTGGTAAGATCAGTTTATTCAACAACCAGCCGATTATCGTACGAACGATTAAAATAACTCTAGAATATGTCACTTTCCAATTTTTCATTGACTTCCCTATTTCTTTATTTTATTTCTAGTTCACTATTTTGAATGACTTCTCTATCTCTGTATTTTATTTTTTGTTCCTTAAACAAAAATATCATCCCGTATATATTTTTGTACTTTGCATAACTTTGGACATCGGCGTCCACACCGTTGCAAAAAAAAGTCAACGTCGAGAAATTTATCAATCCCGCTTGACGAAAACCCGAAGCCTCGAATAGATAACAAAATAAACAAACGGGAAGGTATTTCCGTAAAAATAAAGTTGGACTTTGATAGCGAAGTCTCGTTTAGCTTTCCCGCTTTGGCAGCCGGCGAATCTGAGACCTCGAGTCAGAATGAAAACGTCTCGACGTGTATATCGTAACGCGGCGGTGCTCTCACCTGCACAAGACAATACTGTTGGGGATCCACCTTGTCGAGGCCGTACTTCGCCAGCATCTCCCTGACTACCTGGGCGGCGGAGTCCCTCACGCTCAACAAAAGAGTTTTGTACGGGACGTCCTTGCACAGGGCCTCGCCGTAAATTTTCAAAGTACCACCGGTGTCCGGTCCTCCGTCCTTGCTTCGAAACTGTTGCAGCTTCCTCTCGAGTTTCTGCTGCCGTCGGCGTCTCATAACCGCCTCGGGATTTGATATGCTTCTCGTGAAACTCGTCTCCGGAAGTTCTGCAAACGATTAACGTATGATTTTTTAATTCAACGTTGGACAGAACGTCGCGTTATGTGCGTGTTTCGACTGTTCGTGGGACTGAATCTCTCTCTCGGAGGATTAAAGAAATATCGATCCACCGGCGAGGGAGCTTGGCAACGCCAACTGGCTAATCGATGAGAGCCTTTGTGTGTTTCCCTTATCACTCGACCGAAGACCGCTATCGAGTTGGGCGTCGAAACCATCGAATACATCGTTTTTTTATCTATATATTTTTTCCATCGATAAGATAAAAAAAAACACCCGAGCAGATCGAACCTTCGGCGTTAATTCCGATAATTAAAAAATCGACTTACCGGTGTACAGTTTTTCCGCGACTCCGTTCTGATCGACGGGCAGTACGGTCTCCTCCAGCTCGCCGGCGCTCTTCAACCGACTCAATTTCTCCTGCTTCTTTATCTGCTTCTTCTCGCGTTTGCTCAATTTTCTACGAAAACTCGTACCCTCGGCGAATCCGACACCTTGAGCGTTCGTCTTGTCGTCGATTCGTCGCAACAAAAAACGACCCTCCCGATCGTCTATGTGCCAATTTAACTGGACGAGCAGAGGTTTTTCCTCGAGGCCCAGTTTTCTCTCCTCTGCAAAAAAATCGATCCATTATTACTTTTTATTTTTTTTTAATTTTAAATAAAACAGAATAGTGCTGTTTTATTCATTTCCTAGAGCGAGTCACCTAAGGACACCGTGCCCAAAAATATAGAACAATGAAAATAACAAATTATAAACTTAAAATTAAACTATATTTAAAAAAAAAAAAAAATAATAAAACTAAAGTAAGCAAAAAAAATATAAAAGAATATAGGATAATACAAAAATGTTTGACAATAAAAACGACGCACCTCCGTTCTCGTGGATCTCGTAGAGCGCGTACTCCGGCACCGAGAGCATTCGCATATCCGGACGGAACTTCTCGATGAGCGTCTCGATGACGGCCTGACTGGTGGCGTCGGAGGCGACTCTTATGCACTTCGTCGCAACTTTCTGTCCGCTGTCTTGAAAGTAGAATCTCATCACCCCGTGAAACTCGAGCTCCTGTGAAATATTATTGCAGGGGAGTTTTATATAAACGATCGATTTTCGTCGCCTCTTCCGTGTCACCGTCGCGCAATACTCGCCTCGTTCGGCTCCGAGAGTTCGAAGAGATCCAGACGATTGGCGTTCCATTGTTGTATCACGCCTCGAAGAGCCTCCCGCTCGGCCTTTTTGTTTGCCGCTTCCGCAGCCATTCTGCGAAAATAATCAAAGGGGCGCCTCGTTAGCAATATCTTCGATAGTCCCGTCCTGAGATATATATATAACTATATATGCATTCCGATAATCGTCGCTCGCTTATAATCGACATTTAATCGGCATAATTAAGATAAGATGAATAGAAGAAAAATATTTTTTAAAAAACATTCTGAACACGTTTTCAATAAAATCTCAAAAGCAAATTTTTCATGAATACAAAGCTACTTTATGACGAAGCAATGAAATAAAATAAATAGAATAAATAATGGCTGAAGGACCTCGGTCGATGGCCGAATGCCAATATGCAATAGACGTGATAAGACTTAAGTTTGTTAGGCATCAAACACTGTAACATGTTATTTATTGTCAATAAATCCACTACCGAAAATAAAATAAAATAAAATAAAATAAAATAAAATAAAATAAAATAAAATAAAATAAAATAATAAAATAAAATAAAATAAAATAAAATAAAATAAAATAAAATAAAATAAAATAAAATAAAATAAAATAAAATAAAATAAAATAAAATAAAATAGTCGTCAAAAATTTCAATCTGGCTCAATAAACAGTTGATTGTAAAAGAAAATTCGCCCCGAAAAGTGCAATCTTCAACGCCCAAGTCCCCCAAGAGCGTCGCTCGCCGGTCTCGTCAACATCATTGTCCTCGAGGCGCACGAGAAAAAGGGAATTCCTAGCCCCCCCGCGTAATGCCCATTAGCACACAATGCTCGGCGCGTCTCGCCGCACCCGGTATATTAAATACATCGCCGGCTTTAAATGCGCCGCCGACAGTGTCGGGATATGCTCGTCTTACAGTCGTGCGGATCAAAAATCGGCTATATCATTCCCATTTTCAACAGTGTAAACACGCGTGCATCGCGATATCGCGAATGCATGAAAAAGATTCGGTCGGCATGAGCGCGTAAAGGTGTCGAGTACGTGTCCCGGAATGAAGCGGGTCGCCGGCCAGGTTGATACATGCTCGTCCAGCGCCAAACCAATGGCAGCCATCGAGCACGTACGGTATGCCAGTTACATCCTGTCCATAAGAACACGTATATTTACACGAGAACACGACGACGCACCAACCGGCAGCGGAATGCTAATGAGAGCGTTTTCATTAATTGTTTCTAACGTCCGGTCCTGCATTGCGCACGGTACGATCATGGTTTTCATTGTCACGCCCCTGGAATCCGCTGACGCCGCTGCACGTCGACACTATAAAAATTCTCCGGTGCACCCTCGTGCGTGATACTTTCGAGGTTTCGAGAAAAACTAATAAGTCGTCGCTCGTAAATTTATGGAGGCAACGGACCATTACACGATTACTATTATTCATTACTTGTTAACTGAATGTGATTAGAAAGTGTGATATTGTACTCAACTCTGTTACACGATCATTTTTAGCTAACATAATCGATAGCGTATATGAACTGAGTGTAGGGCTTCTATGCTTTAAACAAATAAATTAAATCAAAATTAAATCGCGACTCAAGTATCGGCGAAATATTCTTTTTTTAATTTTATGTCACACACGCTTACTATAATTCACTAGTTTTTTAGTGAATGCAATTTTAAAACGTAATATTGTACTCAGCTCTGTTACGCTATAAGTTGAAGCTAACATAACCGCTAGTGTAAATAAGCTCGTTATAGTTTTTATACTTTAAACAATTTGAAAACATTTTTTAAAACATCATTGGAGTAACGTCGACATTTTTTTTCGCTTCCCTTAATTACGTCGTAAAATCAGAGACGCGACAGAAAACGCGCTTACTATTATTCATAAGTTATTAACTGAACGTGATTTAAAAATTTAATATTGTACTCAACTCTCTAACGCTATAATTTGAAGCAAATATAACCGACAATGCAAATAAACTCAATATAGGGTTTCCATACTTTGAACAAATACATTTTTATCTATAATTTTATATATAACGCTATAATTTGAAGCTAACATAAATAAGCTCATTATAGTTTTTATACTTTAAACAAATTGAAACCAATTTTTTAAACATCACTGGAGTAACGTCGACATTTTTTTTTTCGCTTTCCTTGATTACGTCGTAAAATCAGAGACGCGACAGAAAACGCGCTTACTATTATTGATAAGTTATTGACTGAACGTGATTTAAAAATGTAATATTGTACTCTCTTACGCTATAATTTTAAGCAAACATAACGGACAGTGCAAATAAACTCAATATAGGGTTTCCATACTGTAACCAAATACATTTTTTTTAAACCGTCGCTCGAGTATCGTGGAAAGAATTTTTTTTCTTTATCTCGATTACGACGTAGAGTCGGAGACGCCATTGAAAGCGCGGAATAGCTGTATGGAGGTATACAGAGTCCTCAAGAGAGCAGCCTGGCACGATGAGAACGGGAACACAAACTTGGAGGCAACAGAGCCGAGAGTCTGAGACGATCCTACATATATTATGAAAAGGCTCTACTTAGAGCGACAACGATGAGACCGAAATCCTTGGGACGTGAGCGCGTCGCGGCGCTCGAGTGCCTGCTTCGAGGATCCGACGACAGACAGGACACTTCAAAGGCAGTGTTCTATATACACCGATAGCATTGGCAGACTCTGTGTGCTGCGCATTCTCGGATATTGGGAATTATCTTCGAGGACGGAGGGATTCGTCTCTCCCGGTTAACTAACAATTTAAAAAAATATATAAGTCAGCGTGCAGTGCGTCACGTCGACCGGTCGAGAGACCGGTGAGAGTTCTTACGCAGCGCGATAGACACTGGCGTTGGTATCGTGATTCACCACTTGAGCGCTCGATTCGAGACAAGGCGAGCAGCGCCACGGGCGCGCAAGAGGCCACTCATTCGTTGACCGAACGATTCAGTAATGATTTTTATTTTTTTTGTTAATTGTATTTAGGGTCGCGTCAACGGCGAGGTTATTAGCGACCGGTTGGAGGGAAGGTTGGGAAGTAGGGCGGGGGGTTACACTTCGTTATGTGCATTGATAGCCTCAAGACAGTGCAGCGTCTTTTCACAGGCTTCTTTATTATTTAAGATGGGGCGAAACTCTGTTGAGTGCGAGAGGGAGCTATCTTGCAAGCGTCAAATTCTCGGCCACCGGTGATCTTACGGATAAAAGACGAGAAGGTTGCCCAGTCGGATTATTTGACGGAGACCGACGTTATCGTATTTTATCCGCAAGAACAACCGTGCCAGAAAATTTTGGATTACAGTTTCTGTTACCAACTGGGTATTATCGCCTCATTAAGAGCAGATGAAATAACACGGTCGGTACATTGGGAAGAAAAATCGATTGAGTCAACACAATGAGCGCTTACGGGTGGCGAAACAAATTTTTGGTTGATAGAACGAAACGTGGTATTTCTTTCGATCAACCAAACATTTGTTTCGCCACCCGTAAGCGCACATTTTGTTGACTCAATTGATTTTTTTTCTCTGTGTAATAAAAAATGTAATCAACTTTTGTGATTACATTTTTATGAGAAAAATTGATTAGTTTTAGATAGCGACTGAGCCAGAGATAAATGGGGAGATTTCATATGGTCTTAAGGACATGTGAAACGACTCATTCGCTAACCAAAATTTGTAATGAATGCGATTCAGAGACCGTAGACTTTTCGGGAAAAAGCAAAGCATTAGACGATGTACAATTTAATACCGCGTCCGATGATGCTTCCGTTTTGTCCGAAACGTCAACCGGCTTTAAATGGCATTGATTCGAAAAATGAAACTATTAAGTATTAAGTAATCAATTTTTATCACGTGTTCTGGCATTCACGATCAAAAGAAAAGTTCCATCGAAAGTCGATATGAAATCCGTTTAGATGTGACTTTTTTTTTACCGTACATACGAGAACCCGTGAGAAAAATTTATTGCAATTTTTGATACCGACTGAGGGGAGGGAGGTTTTTCATACGGTCTCAAGGACATTTTCAGTGCACTTGGTAGTTTCACTGGGTCGCGGTGAGTTTGCAGTGAAGAATACTCTGTTATTCGGTGTTCGACAATCAGCAGGACGATGCAATTTGTGCACCGTTTACTTGGAGCCCGATTTATGAGATGAATGCTGGTAGTATCGGCATGTCGGATTCTGAGACGTGAAATTACTGTCTGGTCGTTTATATTCTCGATCTGGGCCTCGATGCGAAACACCCATGAACTGTTTCTGACGGTGTGCAGTTTCGTGAGGCGGCTTGTGAACCGCATTAATGTTATAAGTATGATGACCCTGAAGATATCTGCACGACATCAAATTTCACCTTTGACAAGTTTCTGACAATGCACTGCTTGACGAAAAAAAAATCGTTCCCTTGTAGAATTTTATTCCTCACGTAAACTTTCCCGAGCGACGTTTTGCGCGATGCAAAACACAGTCGCTATAACATGATGAAATTTGGTCTAGTGCAGATATCTTCGGGGTGATAAGTTATGAAATTTTTGATACAGTAATCTTGTTTAATTTTGTAACGCGTCGACGAATTGGACGCAGCTTGCGCTGCTTGTCGACTCGGGAGAGAGTTTACGCTAAGGGTCGCATTTTAAGACCTTACTTAAAATCGCTCTTAAGTGCATCTGGAACTTAAGATCGCTCTTGAATCGCTGAGTGAAGTTTGGACCGATCTTCATTGTGTGCTTAAGGTTTATCTTCCGCTCGAACCTAAGATCGAACTCGAACTGCAATCGAATTTGAGTTCAGACTTAAGTTCGAACTTAGGATCAATCGTAAACAGGAAATCAAGTTCGATCTTACATGGTGGCCGTTCCTTCCCCGCAGAAAAATTCCCTGACTTTTCCCTGACTTTCCACTGACCAATTAAAAATTTTCCCCGACCAAACGTCTAACGATTTATAATCAACAAATTAATAATGCAAATGTAAATGCTTAATTATTATATTAACCTTTAATTCTATTATTTTTATTCAAAATGTTCCCTTTTTTTTTTAAGACTCACTTTTATGTACTTCTTATTTATTTATAGAAGGTTCAGCGACAATTTACTTTTTCCCTGACCAATTTTGAAATTTCCTGACTTTTCCCGGTTTTCCCTGACCGCGGCCACCATGTCTTAAGTTCGATCTCAAGCGCGATGTTAACGTCAAACTAGCGTCATAAAATTCGATCCTAAGTAGCACGTATGCAAAAATAGAAAGGACAGAAAGGAAATTTCAGGTGTACTGAACCATTAACGAAAAACTTGAAAATAATATGAAATAAAAAAAAATGTATGAATTAATTTTTTTTGCGCATCGCACCATCGATTTCAAGGCCCCCGAGCGTGAGAGACTTGGTCACGGCTGAGTCTGCCACGATGTGCGAGTGTCGGGGCTTTCTCCCTCCCCCTCTTTTGTCCCGCTTCATCAGTTCGTGAGTGCGCAGTACGCGGTGTTTCGCCGCTTCCTTCCGAAGCTGTTTTTTTCCCCGAAAATACACGAAAGGAGAATCGTATGTAAAAGCCTGCCAAACGTCGCCGGACATCGAGTCCGACGGGCCGCGTTTTACGGGCGTTAAAAGGCAGGAAGTGAAGGTTGAATTCGATCGCTGGTTGGGAAGCGGCGACTGCCGCGGTCGTACACAATACCTAACAGCTTTTTGCGATAATACAAGGGGGGGGTGCACGTGTTACTCGTCCTCGGCGTGGCTCCTGAAACGTGGAAGGATCACGGGACTTTCACACGCTTCGACTTCCGCTCGTTCGCCCCGTAGTCCCGGAAACTCTTGACCGGATCGAATGTCCCCCAATTATCCAAGCTTATCATTAGTTCCTAATGAGTGTTATACTTACTCCTCGGGTACGGTCATGTTTCGTGGAAACCCGCGGAATTATTTCTTAAAAAAAAAAAAAAAAAAAAACCACCCCACCAAATAAAAAAAAAAAAAAAAAGAATCCTCCGCAGCGAGAACGACTGGGGAGACGCCGGTCAGAAGAATTTATCTTTGGTACTCGTTCGGTCGTTGTCTCGGGCGACGCACCATCTCCAGTTCAGCCCGGAAATACCCGCAGCACAGTGGCATCCGACAAAAACTGGTCGAACATACCCGTCGCGTACGTGCGTGTCATTCACACGGGCACAAAAATTCTCTCTCACACACACAGGCGCGCGCACACACACCTTGAACGCGCGAGGATACAAAGCCGGGTGGAGAGGAGGTCAAAGGATTCGCAGGTTCTCACTGGCGATGAGCGAGCGCGTTCGCTCGACTCGCCCCCGAGTTCCTCCCGTGAGGCCTCGGCTCACAACACACCTCTCTGTGACGCACAATGATTAACACCCACTCGCGTACTCTCTACCAAACTGTTAGATTCCCATCTGTTCATTCGCGAGCGTGCGATTCGTACGAGAAACATTACCGCGATAAGTAATCGATTTATCGGCTGAACGAGAAGCGAGTTGTGAGATCGTCTGTACGTCGCAAACCACGCGCGATCGGCTACGCCGACTCACTGACGGACGCGCCGAGTCCGACGGCGGAGAGCAGCCCTCGAAAAACACTCGGCTCGAAATATTGGTGGGGGAGTGTCGTTTACGTTGTACACCGGGCCCTGACACACAACTCTCCGCTTACGTTGCTCTGGCCTGGCATCGCGTTCTCTGACGAAGCTCCCTCTCCCCTCTTCCACTGTCACGCGGAATGTACCTTACGGGGCCCGCTGGCCTGCTGCTGGCTCGACGCTGTGCGCGCGCCGCTCGTACTCATCCACGCCGAGACGCCTTCCCCACCCCGCTTCGAGTTCGGGAGGAAGCAGATCGAACCGCGCGAACCTGGCGGCTCGCCGCCGAACTAATCAGAATGGCCGCTCAAAGGTGATTCAACACCGACCGAAACCCTAATAAACTTCAGCCTCCAGTACAGTTTTACAGAACGATAAAGTCCGTTATTTTATTTTTAAATAATACACTTCGAGAAAGGGAAGAAATATTTACCCGGCGAAGAGATTACATTGCAGTAGCTTTAGGATTCAAATCCGAACCCTGCGAGCGGCCATGACACTCGCGAGGACAGCGCCGCCGCCGGTAATCCTCGACGACAATGCGTTCTCCGCATCGCTGCGAGCTGCGCGCCGTCGGCACGGGGCCCGAGCGGGATACTGACACGCTGGAATGTCCCTGCGCCACTCCATATACTATACCGTACTATAATGTAGTACTACTACTACCTGTATTCGACGACGGTGCTCCACGCCGCTCTCGGACACTATACTCGGATCTATAGTGATACCGCCTTGGTCCCCTTTGCCGCGCGTTCGGGACTTTCCGGTCTCGTTCGGTACTACGTATAGCCATTTTACTTTTTTCTTCTCGTCCCTACGCTATACGCGAGCGGTAATATAGTTATAGTATACAGTAACGACGCAGCGTGGCGGCCGTCCGTTTCGCGAGAGACTCTAAGGTCCCCGCGGGCGCATCGCAGTCAAGCTCGGCGAGCGTTTGTATGCGTTCGATGTCGGTCACTCTGCGAATCGGTATGCGTTGTGCCCGTTGCAGGAAGGAGAGTCGAGAGTGGACGTGCGTACCGAGAGAGGGACGGAGCGAGAGAATCTCGCTCGATGAAATTCCGACGAGGTACACACACCACTGTGTCGGGGCAAGGCTACGTCCGCCCAATACTCGTCCTTCCTCTTGTTCGGACGACGCAACGTCCGCAGCCGACGACCGCCCTTTTTTTACGGCACGAAAATTTTTTCTTTTTTTTTCAGTCCAAATATTTAATTGTTGCGTACGACGGTGAGTTATTAATGAGAATATTTTTCGTGTCCTCGACATACTGGATTTAGGATCGGGGGAGGCTTCGAGCGACGCTGGATTGACTAAGGTCAAGTTAAACACCGCCTCGATCCTCTCGATAGCAAAGCCGAGCAAGTGCACGGCTTTTTCGTACACGCGCGCGCGCGCGTCCGTGTTCGTGACAATGCTTTGTCAACCAACTACTGCACCGGGGCATTTGAATAATGCGCTTCTCATACCCGACGAGAGCCACTCCGCTATACCCGCTCCCATGATATCCAGCTCTGCCACAATACTGTGCATACACGAGTGAATGCGTGCGAGAGTCGGGTATATGCTGATACTCGTCTGGCTTCTGGGACGTGGGAAGCTAGACGAACGAGTTGGTTTTTCACCTCTCTATGACACAATTGTCATCCCGCTAACGACTCGATATAACTCCCTCCCGCTAATCCTCGATTAGCGAACTGCTCGGGGAAGGGGGGGGGGGGTGTTTGCAAGTTGGTATGACAACGATGATTAACGTTTCCGTTCGGACGACGAGAACTCCCTGCTGGTTTCCAGTTAAATTTTTTTTTAACTCGTCTTTTATTTTTTTTAAACCACAATGCTCGCTATTTGTGTCTTCCTCGATCGGCGCAGCTTCCCACGTACCATCCAAAGTGTCAGAGTTCGCCTAGCGGTGCTTGCACGTTTTGATATTAATAATAATATTATCAATATTACTAATACTGCTAATATTAATTATAATAAGGATATTATTATCTTTTTATAACAATCGTAGTAGTGAAAGTGAATTTATTTAAAATATCGAGTCGTTTATCCAATAGCTAGTACATCTCTCTATGTAGTAATTACAACATTCACATAAACATTGTCAATGGGTCATCACCGGACTCAGCCTTAATAATATTAATAACAGGACTGAAGAACTCAGGTCGATAGCCCTTTGTCAGTGTGTATAATTATCGTTGGGTACAAGACTAGTATAAGATGACAACTCTATAAATTGGCAATTGGCATTGGCATTGGCAATACATTTATTTTACTACTACCGCTATTAATAATAATAACTAATAACGGGAAGGTCAGAATATTTGCGTGGCCATTTTTCAAAACCGGTAGCGCGATGAATGAGGAATGGAAATATAATGCGATCCTCTCGAGGCCTCGTTTCGTATACGTACAGCGACGACTCTATGTAGTAATTACAACATTTACATAAACATTGTCAATGGGGAAATCAACGGAGTCAGCCTTAATAATATTAATAACAGGGCTGAAAAACTAAGGTCGCCAGCCCTTTGTCAGTGTGTATAATTATCATTAGGTACAAAACTAGTATAAGATTCTAACTCCATAAATTGGCAATTGGCAATACATTTATTTTGCTACTACCGCTATTAATAACAATAACGGCATAATAACGGGAAGGTCAGAATATTTGCGTGGCCATTTTTCAAAACCGGTAGCGCGATGAATGAGGAATGGAAATATAATGCGATCCTCTCGAGGCCTCGATTCGTATACCTACAGCGATGAGGGGTGAGAGAACTCGGGTACGCGGACTGTCCCTCGAGGCTCCCGCCGCGTGTTCTCTGCTTTACCCTGTTGTGCGAACAGAATGCTGTACGATTGAGAAAACGTAACGGCAGAGTCAAGACGGAAAGCTCGAAGATGGGGAAAAAAATGGCAATGACGATATATTTGATTGCAAAGGGATAGAGCCAGAACTGCAGATGGTTAACTGGCAAAGAGCCAACATACCGGCACATTGAGATTGATTGGAATTCTCAGTTACCAGTCGAATTTACAGCCTATATGCTCGGATAAAAAATTTATCCTTACAAAAATGTTATCTTGCTAAAAAAAAAAAAGTAAACGAATAAACCCTTTCACAATGTTATATGTGGAAAAACAAGTGGAGCGTATTCGCATCGAGTCCGCACTCTATAGTGTGCAGACTCGGCCAAGTCCTAAATTATTCATACGAATCGAGTAATTTTGAAGATACAAATATTACATTTTTTTAATCGAATAAACCCACTGACAGTGTCACACGTGGAAAAACGAGTGGAGCGTACTATCGAAGTTTCCCGGCGTGTAAGACAAAAGCATTCAAGGCAAGGCTGACACGCTCGCGTTCAGGTATATTTGTACGGCTTCTATTGAACCGGGCCGGCTGTAGAGCGTTCGGAGAGCCTCGAGAGTTGCGGGCAAGCGAGCGATCGGCGAGCGCGCCGGCTCGTGGAATCTCCACGGCGAGGCGTAGCGCGTCAAGAAAGAAGCGAATATACTATAGACACAGTAGTACGCGAAAGTATAGATACATAGGCACGTATATAAAGTATGCGCAAGGTAGGGCGGTTAAGATGAAGCTGTAAAACCGTAATCGACTCGATTTTCCGCTCGTTCGTCGTCCATCGTCGTTATACACGAGTGGCGACCGAGCGAACGAGAGGCGAACGGAATAATTAGTGGTACGGATTATAACGGACGCACGGAAACGAGCGCGCGCGTCCTTCGCCGGAGCAGCTCTCGTTCACCCGGTACGAGACACCGCGGCCATTTTGCTTTTCCATCCTCGTCGATGGAAAAACTATCACTCTCGCGGGATTTTTAACGTCCCGTTTGACAAATTGCTGGCGGAAGTTGCGACAAGAATAATCACGCTCGCGCCCTTAATACGGCTCCTTCGTGCGTCGGCGCGCTGGCCTCGGCCGGAGTCACGCGTCAAACATCAATTCACCTCAATTCGTCATAAGTTCCATTACGATCATTATCCTACCCGTCATTCCCTTCTCCATCCATCCGCCGGTGTCTTCCGTAGACTACGACCCGATTTTCATTCGGCTTGTCAGACACTATTTATTAATATCATATTTATCGATTTACTAATTCTGCAGTTCACCGGTGCCTCGGTTAAAAACGGACGGAAGATATAAATATTTGAAAAAATCGATGGACGCCGAAAGGCGAGAGTTCGGTGTGAAAAAGACAATCGCGTTTTCTCCGTCGGAGGAGGAGAGTCGAAAAATTGTATTCAGCACGTCACACACTATTTATTAATATCATATTTATCGATTTACTAATTCTGCAGTTCATCGGTGCTTCGGTTAAAAACGGACTGAAGATATTAATATTTAAAAAAATCGATGGTAGCCGAAACGCGAGAGTTCGGCATGAATACCGGAGTCTCGTTTTCATTCAGTTAGTCTTACACTATTTATTAACGTTACATTTACCGATTTACTAATTCTGCACGCCAGCGCTTCGGTTAAAAATGGACGGAAGACATAAATATTTTTAAAAAATCGATGGACGTCAAAAGGCGAGAGTTCGGCGTGAAAACCGCAGTCATATTTTCCTTCACGAAGAAGACTCAAAAATTTCATTCAGTCTGTCAAAGGCGAGAGTTCGGGGCGAAAACCGCAGTCTTGTTTTCCCTCTCACCGACGAACTGTCGAAATAGTATATTTTGCTACGAGGGAGGGAAGTGCGCGATGTTCGCCGAGTGCGAAGTTTGCAGCAACCACACGAACTAAAAATCCGCTCCCTCCCGCATAGCACAAGATACTTTTTTCCGACTTCGTTAAAATAACTACATCTCTTGCGTTGCAAAATGGTCATATTCGCCAATGACCATTAGTCGCTCGGTAGTAGTAGGACTTCCAAAGAGAGTAATGAGGTCTATTACTCCCTCGGGAGTAATGCAACAGTGCTGCGCATGCGCACAGGTTAATAATGATCTTTTCCCAATACGTTGCACGCACGGAATGTAGTTATTTTAGCGAAGTCGGCAAATAAAAATATATTTTGCTCATCAAACTCAATTTATTAATATCATATTTGTCGATTTACAAATTCTGATTTTCAGTTCACTAGAGCTTTGATAAAAATGGTCAAAAGATATAAATATAAAAAAATAAAAATAATCGCCGGACGCCAAAAGGCGAGAGTTCCGCGCGAAAACCGCAGCCGTGTTTTCCCTCTCGGCGAAGGAGACTCGAAGGACAAGAGGGAGCGGGCGGGGGGGGGGGCGGTACAGAGGAAGGAAGCGAGTCGGGCCCCAGAGTGGCAACATTCGCTGCGTCCACTTCTTCTCGGACACGGGCGGCCGCTCCGCGTAATTGGAAATCCCTCGAAGAGGGAATATATCGACGCCGGACTGACCGGGCGACCGTTACATAAGCTGCCGTTCGCTTACGGTTTCCTTTCTCTGCCGGACATTGTGTGTATATTTTAATGCGGGATTGCCGTAGTAAAGAGAGACGTCGGGGCACGCAGCCGCTCGACGATGGAAACCGTACTCGGGAAAATTCGGATCCACCCTTTAATATTCTTATGGCCGGATAATGATGCGGTACCCGCTGTGCGGTCGCGCAACGTGCCATTCCGCTTCAACGCTATGTGCGCTGAATTTGTTATTCCTTATCTCTCTCTCTGTCTCGTCTCTTTCACGAATAATATTTCAATGACAGTTTACTTTTTACGCCGCAGCCAGTCGGTGGAAATTCTCGAGGAATATGAGCGCGCACGGCCGATGCTCTCCCCGCTAGCTTGGCCGAAGTCTTAGCAAAGCATCGTGAGGTCACACTGGCTTCTCTGGCTGCTAATATAACAGACAGCCTCGCCGGCATATAGGAAGTCCGAGCTCTCATGCGACAACCATTCACAATGCATTCCAAACTACCACCTTGCATATAATAGTAATAATAATAATAATAATAATAATAATAATAATAATAATAATAATAATAATAATAATAATAATAATAATAATAATAATAATAATAATAATAATAATAATAATAATAATAATAATAATAATAATATGGAAAATTCCGTTATGTCGTAGGATTTTCCGTTTGACACAATAGAAGCGTCCGTCCTCAGTGTACGCCGCTCCTATCGAGCGCAATAGTTTGGATCGGACAATGGCAAAGTTCCGCTCTCCCGATTCACGCACCGACGGCTGGGATAATCGACGCGAGGTAGTTGGTCGCACCGGCTCCGAGGAGACACCCCGCTCTCCCGAGGCTGGAATATCATCGCGGATGACTCGGTGTCTCTGCGCTGATGCTGCGACGGGGGCCGCCTGCGAAGGGTATTAAGCAGCGGCAGCAGAATAGACGGTGCCGCCGCGGAGACCACTGGGTAGAGTAAGTTGGCTTTGTCGTCGAAACACGAAAGCGCTCCTCTCATTGTTGCAGCAAACGCGCGCGACGTCGTTCACACGGATGAACGGGCTAACGAAAAAAGTTTTCACGTACCGACGGGCGCACGGAACACCGGCGAGGAAACCGTGCATGGGAAAAGTGTTTATGGGAAACGGCATATTCGATTTTCATCGATGCAGCGATTCGCATGGAGAGCGCACGCTTCGTGTATCGCAATAGAGTATGAAAGTACGATGTGCTATGCGAACCGTATAGCACATATATATATATACTCCGTACAGCGTTTTAACCGGTGACTGCCGACCAGTTTTAAATAGCGTGCAAGTTATGCGGATCGTTCCAATTAAATGTAGGCGGGAACCTTTTGAAAGCGAAAAAAAACGTAATATCTCGGAAAGAAGGATGAACAAAAATTTGACGAAGTTACATTTTTTTAAATTAAAAAACGGAAATTTACAGTCAAACGAGTTGTCCATAAAAATGTCGCGCACATTTGGTAACATTTTATCGGAATGTATGAAGGGGTAGGATTATCTGACGAGCTGGTGGAATCGATACACAACTGTGTTCCGATTTCGTATGGAACCACCTGTGTAATCCGAACCACAAATAATGTCCGATGATGTCAGCGACAGCTTTCTACAGTGAGAAAAAATATACTAAAATCGATAAATCATTTTTTGCCAATAGTAGCGATATAATTTTTTTTGTATGAGGATACAATTTATGGTACCATTATTGAAATTATTGGTTTCTGGGTGTCACGTTTGATTAAAAAAATGTCGAGTTTGCTTCAATAAATCGTATATATATAAATCATATCCTGTTGCGGAAGAAATATAATACGACGACTGTATCGAGGAAAAAAATATTTAATTGATTTCAGTATACATTTTCCTCAGTGTGTCATTGTTCGAAGGAAATGACACACGAATGGTCGATGATTTTACGCGACCGAGAAAACGGTGCCGGTTAGATGCATAGCGGGAGCGCTGACAACGGTTTCCATTGACGAAACGTTCATGCAACGAGATTTCAAGTTTAACCTATAAGTCGTGATTTCTCCGGAAAAAGCAAAAAAAAAAAAAAAAAATCCCTCGAAACATCCGGCGTTTCGCCGAGTTTGAAATTTTTAAAGGAACTTCCGTCTTTTTCCGCCCGCTTTCGGATCGGCAACCGGATAAACGGCCGCGGCGTTTCGGGCACGTCTGACCGCGGTTAAGGAGCGAAAAAACGTATCGCGACTGAGCATCGGTCGTTTTGCCATTCGGTAAGATGTAAAAATAAATGTATCGGCATTTTTCCGGGTGATTATCGAGCCGTCTCACCGGGCGTACGTATCCCTTTCGTCGATTAGCGGGTTACGCAACGTCGAGCATAATTGTTACGCCATTGAGTTGATCCAGCGAGTCGAGTCGGTGCGCCGCTACAGACGGGTATGAGTGCGCAAGCGAGTGTTAACAGCTTGTTTATTGCGCTTAAACAGCCGCTTCCTGCTTACACGCGTTATGCACTTGCGTACTGGATCTGCGCATTAGCAAGCCCGACGTCTTGTCGCCTCTTTCCGATGGGTAACATCAAACGGGGCACAGCGAGAGGCGGATCTCGGGAACAGTATTTTATAATCCTAAAAAAAAATGCACCTTGCCGTCCTTTCGATTTATGGAACGGGGCAGAGCGAGAAGCAGATCTCGAGAACGATATTTCATATAAGTAAAGGTACCAATGATCGGGCGGTTAAGAGCAGCCTAAGATTCCAGCAGTTATTAATTTATCAAGAACATTTTTTTTCTTGAAATAACCGAAACCAATATCAAGCTGATAGTTTCTAGT